>JAYESA010000015.1:49331243-49436243 GCA_036927795.1 Iris macrosiphon
TTTAGCACCGGATTTGTCTCCGGTTTTGGATTGAGACCTTGTTTTGTATATTATTTTGGATGTTGTATTATTATTATTATTGATGTTGTGGTTGTTGTAGTCGTTGTTGTGGGTTAGACTTTATAGTTGTTAGACTTCTTGTTATCTTATCGTGCTTAGATTCGTGATTGAGTACATTGTGATTATCATTATGATATTGCTCCTCCGTTTGGAGTTGAGATCTTGACAGGTTTATATATTGATTGCGTGAGATTGTTATCTAGATAGTTGACCTAGACAGCGTTCTACCGCCGATGCTGCGGCGTAGGCTGGACGTACCCACGACTCATGCCCAATTTTTTGGGTGCGGGTCGTGACAATTGTCTCGATCCCTTTACGCGGTTTGAAGCCTATAAATAGGCAATTAAGGGGGGGGGGAGAACTTTTATCTCTTTGCTTCATTTTCTTTTTTTTCTGTGAAGGATGCCGAAGGCTGCGACTCTCCTCGCCGAAGAGTTTATCAGGGGTGGTCTCGAACCGTGGCCTCATGATCTGGATATTTTGCTTGGAGGTAGGGTAGTACCGCCCTTCTCACACTGGGTTATGAAGGACATAAAAGCACCAGTACACCGTCTTGCTGTAGGAGACTCGTTTTGGGCATGTGCAGTCCTCTTTACAGAGTTCTGCCGTGTAAACAAGTACTCCTCTGTAACATGCGCGTCGAGCTTTGGCGTGGCCGCATGGGTGGGGGGTCGTCTGCTTTCATGCGCACAGAGCTTTATCTTTGGCCCGATCGTACATATAAGACCCCCTCTTGTAAACCCCCTCACCCAAAATAGGTATTTTGTGTGTATTTTATATTATTATATTTATTATAGATTATTTTAAATATTGAATTTTTTTAGAGTATTTTCTTAGTTAATTAAAAATTAAATTTTTTTGATATATTTACTTATATAAATATTTATTTATAATCATTTTTAGGCTATTTTAGATTTTTGGAGATTTTTCTATTTTTTTTGGGTAATTAAAACATAGGAAACGTAAATTTTTAGAATTTTCATGATTTACTATGAGACCATACTTGCATATTATTCCTACCAAATATTTATTTTAGGTTAAAATATTTAATTATATTTTCTGTAATTTATTTAGAAAATTTATTTAGATTTTTGAAATTATTTAGGATTTATTTGGATATATATAGTCGTAATATTAGATAGATGCTAATTTAGTGTTAATATAAATTATTTTTATTATCTTTAATTCTATTTAAGATTATAAATTATTGAGATAAACTCAAATTCTATTTTAAATTAATTCAAATCCTTAGCCTACTAGGAAAGCAACTTCATGCATATCCTATCCTTATTTGAACTAATCCTAATCATATCCAAATTAGCCAATCCTAGTCGTATTCAATTAAGTAGTCTCCACCATTATAAACACCTATTAGAATTATGGAATAAAATCTTTTTTCATATATTTTTTTCCCAAACTCCTCTCTTTTTCGTCCAAAAATAGTCAAAATTCGTCATAAATTCAGCCTCATTTTCTAGTAGTTATGATGACTTAAAAAGACGATATCTCCTAGCTCCAGACTCCAAATGCACTCCAATTGTTTTTTGTTAGAACTATATCAAGGTTAGTTTTCTGAATATATAAATTATTTTAATAATTTATGAACCTATTTTTCCAGAAAATTCTTAAAGTGCCGGTTGTCAGAAATCAGACGCGTTTTCGTATTTTCGAGATTTCGGGAGATCCCGAATTCAAAATTATGAACCGTTTAAAGTTTCAAAAAGTTGACATGATGAACTTAGATAAAATAATATTTTCAGAATTTAACATATAAGTTTAATTTACTGTAAAATTTGTGCAACGTAGAGGTAAATAGGAAACCACCAAAAATTATCATCTGTGCGCCCTTGTGGACATAACTCTTTACCGACTTATGATTTTATAAAACTGTCGATTCCGATGTTCATGTAGCACTAAAATCTATAGAATTATACACACAAATCAAGGATTTGAGTCGATTGACTTTTTGGTCAACATATTGCCTCGATTTGCGTGCCACGGATCACAAATCCGTAAAGTTGACTTTCTTTGGACCAAAATTAGGGTTTAACAATAAAATCAGATTATAATAAGATTAAAATACTATTTTAGGTTATTTTATTCTGAGTTAAAATAGATTAAAATGATGAAAACTATTCACCCACTTTTGTAACCTAACTTGTTTAATTTATGTGACGGGTAGATCGGACGACGCCTTGAGTTGGGACTTCATCCTTTTTCAGACCAGGCAAGATATCTTGCCAAATTGCTTACAGTACTTTGCATGTTTATTATATTTTTATATATTCATTGCATGTGTGTTTTCTTTCAGTCAAAAGTATATGCTATATATATATATGTTGACACACACTTGACACATAGTATCATGGGAGGGGAGGACAATCAGTTGGTGTATGGGCTACAACCACTCTGGTAAACCGTAGTATCTAGCACGCACTATGGTAGTGTGTCGCGCTGGTCGCTACCCCCGCGGTATGTCGATTTCTGGAGCCGCCCTGATCACTACCCTCGCGGTATATCAATTTCTGATGTCCCTGCCGTGTATGTGAGTTGTGAGATTTAGATCGAGTAGCCTACCCATGCCCATACGTCAAAAAGTTGTCCTCATTATGCATTCATATAGATTGTCTTATACAGCATACTTACATATTTTCTACCTATTATGTATGTTTACTGTATTCAAATTGGCATACTTCTATGTATCTTATTACGTCCTTCTGAGGACCTGGTCCCTTTCCAGGTGTGGACAATCTTGACTATTCGCAGGAGCACGGATCAGGACTTACTACTTATCTCTTCCGAGGAGGTCTTACCTTCTGAGCATCTTTGATTATCTCTAGCGATGAATCGCTTCGCTGATACCTTTATATCATCATCTTATTTTATATTGGAGATTTACCCTTCTTCCTAATTTTAGTATTGATATAGTCATTGGTAGTAAATTTGTCTCCACCCGACTATTATTTTGGATTATTCAGACTGATTATTCTAGTTTAGTTATTTCTTTTCTATGACTTGTTGTGTGGATGAGATTAGTATTTCTGTGACTTGTGACTATATATATACCACATGTGAGTTAATATTCATATTACAGCGTACACATGTATTATGGTATCCATATATTGGAGTTGCCATATAAATACGGCTGGTATGCTTACGTGTTCCTAGTCCTACGTATTTTGGGACTGGAGGGTGATACCTCTTGCTCGCGCGTGCAGACTCGGTCGTGCGTCGCTGCGGGCAGGCATCAGTGTGTTTATGGATTCTTCGTTGAGACTGATGCATATCTTCTTTTTGTAGGTTCTGTCCTTGCTTGTGATGCTCATGATCGAGCATGGAAGGATATCATAACACCCGTCATTCTAAGAGAATGTCAGCCTTATGCGACAGTTTCTCATTAAGAACTAATCCAGGAGACGAGGACGGTTCGCCTAGGACTGATCCCGGAGATGAGGACAGTTCGACAATGATTGATCCAGGAGACGAGGATGAACATCTTTCATCATGCGCTGAGTCATCCTTGTTTATGCAGCGTACTAGCTGTATTTTCTCCCTCTATGCGGTTTGCTACCGGCTGGGGGCTCGTGGCAACAATGACAGGATTTTGATTAATTGTCATTCTTGTCGTCGGTCTTTTCGCCTGTTTGTAGAGCGTCTGCTCCTGCTCTTCCCTTGCTACCCGTTAGTATGTATTCCATATACTTAGGTTTGCACTGTGGAGTGGTGAGCCAGAAAGCCTTGAGCTCTGCTGTTGGGCCCACTTGTGTCCGTGACAAAAATAACACGGGGGCGCCTTTTATTGGAAGAGGTTCTTGTTGGCGAGAACTCATGGACATCCTTAAAAGGGATTTCTATTATATGTACCCAAGACCTTGAATATTAATGAAAACCCTTAAAATGTAATAGATTTTCATCATACGTACTCATGATCTTGAATATTAATCAATAAAGTCTCTTCCTTTTTTTTTAGAATTTTGTATGTTGTGGAGTTTTGGGTATTGTACTGGAGATAATATGAAGGTAGCACCATACCGTAGCTTTTTTAAGGATATTCTGTGGGGGGATTTGATGGACCTATTACCTTTTTGTGCACTTGGGGGTACGAGTAATAGATTCGAACAAACCCTATCAAAGGTAATATGGACGTGATATATTTTATGGATAATAAGGATATCCCGCTGGAGAATTTTGGTGGACCTATTGCCCTTTTGCGCACTTGGGGTACGAGTAATAGATTCGAAAACAAATGCTATCAGAGATAATATGGACATGATAGGTTATGTGGACCCACTACTTTTTATGCATGTTAATGCAAGTAATAGGTTTAAGACAAGCCCTACTAGAGGTAATATGGACGTGACAGTTTTTGTGGACTTAACACCGCGGACATACTCCGGATTGAGTTCGGGTGATAAGTTGGAAGACAATCGATATCAGAGGTAATATGGACGTGATGATCGATGGTCAAGGCCAAAAAGTTTGCTCAGAGGTAATATGGACATGGCAGACTCCGCCAGAGTAGTGAATTGGAGCGACAGTCCAGAGGTAATGTGGACAAGCACCCAGGAAGATACGATGTAGTTTGGTAATAGAAGTGTATCAGTCTAATTTAAACATAGTACTTTTTAAGGAACTTGCCGTTGATAGGCATCAGGAGCAAGTCGCCGTTGGTTTTGCTAGCCGGTAAGCGCCGTTGGAAAATAAGATTTTCACAACGAACGGGCCCTCCCATTTAGGTTAGAATTTGTCGGCCGTCCTGTGAGTCATAACCATCAGTCTTCTTACTGTTAAGATGAGGTTACCCACTTGAAACGTTCTCTATTTTACCCATTTGTTGAAGGCTCTAGAGATACGCGCTTGATACAACTCTATGCGTTGTTGAGCTAAGAGTCGTTTCTCGTCAAGTGGTTCCAACTCCTGTAACCGTCGACGGTAGTTGTCGTCCGTGGTTAGTTGGTTGGAGAGAGCTACTCGTAGTGAAGAGATTTGGATCTCGAGTGTGAGTACCGCCTCACTTTTGTACACTAAAGAGAATGGCGTGTTCCCAGTAGCTGTCCGGACTGTTGTACAGTAGGCCCAGAGATATTCACCCACCTTCTCGTTCCAGACGCGTTTGTTGGAAGACACAAAATTTTTGAGGAGCTTGATGATGGTTTTATTGAACGCTTCCGCCAGACCGTTTGCTGCGGGGTTGTATGCCATGGAGGCTACATTTTGGATTCAGTTTTTGTCACAAAATCGATAGAAGGCGTGACTTATAAATCATGGACCATTGTCTTGGACAATCCTACACGGTAAGTCAAAGCGATATATGATGTGAAGCTTGACAAAGTTAACCATGTTTGATGTTTTGACCTCAGCGAGTGGAATAACTTTTGCCCACTTAGAGAAGTAGTCGGTGATCGCCAAGATGAACCGATGTCCTTTTGATAAAGACGGACTGATTGGCCCGATGATATCCATTTCCTGCACCTCAAACGGCCAAAATGCTACCGTTGGGTATAGGAACTTAGATGGTTGGTGGATGAAGTCTGCGTGGATTTGGCATGCTTGGCACTTCCTCGCGTAATCAACAATATCTGATACCATCGTCGACCGATAATGGCCCATTCTTCGAAGACGGTCCTGTAGCTTTGGACCGGGTTGATGCGCCCCACAGATGCTATCGTGAGCTTCGCGGAGGACTTATTTTGCCTCTGCGCTCGACAAGCATCGGAGTAGAAGGCCGTTATAGGACCGATGGTACAATATTTTGGTCTTCGTATCGTAATAGAAACGGAGGGAGCGTCTTCTGATTGAAGTAGCTTCCTTTGGGTTTTCAGGAAGAATTCCATAGATTGCGTAGTCGATGAATGGATGCCTCCAATCTTGAGCATCAGTGTCGACCTCTGCTGCATAGCTGAGGCATAAGCATAGGTTGGTTTTAGGATAGACCAGCTCTTGACCGATCACCGTGATTAGCTGGTGGCTGTTGTCTGGGACTGCCAAGGAAGCAGCGAGGCCGGCTAAAGCGTCTTCCTTAATATTTTGCAACCGAGGGACATGCTCAATAAAGAATACCTCAAAGGTTATGATGATGCTAAGTGAAACTTGGTGGTAGGGGATCAAGTCTTCGTTTCTGACTTCATATGCTCCCCGAACTTGATTGACGATTAGCTAAGAATCATCGTAAGCCTCCAAGTACTCTACTCTAACTTGCTTGGCGAGCTGGAGTCTGATGATTAGGGTATTGTACTATGCCACATTATTGGAGCAATGCTCCGTGAGAGAGTATACGCGATTGATGATGAGGCCATATTGGGAGATCAACACTATCCCGACCCTGACGATGATGTTACCTTTGGGCTCCGCTCTTGAAGCACCGTCAAAGAACATTCGTCAAACAACTTCATGTGAAGTGACATTGGTGTCTGCCACTTTGTTTGGAATCTCTTCATAGAGCTTTTAGGTTTTTGACCCCGGATAGGCTACCAGAAAGTCGGCCAATGCTTGACTCTTGACGGCCTTCTGTGGGACGAATACCATATTATATGGATATAATAGTATTATCCAGGTAGCCAAGCGGGAATTGAGTGTCCCAGGTTTGGTCATGAGGACCCTGAGGGGGTTGACTCGCGAGATTACATGAATGGTCTGTCCAGTTACGTAGTATCAATTTTTCTGGATGGCGAATACTAGCGCAATGTACTACTTCTTGACGGTGGTATACCTATGCTCTGGATCGACCATCATCTAGTTGAGGTAGTATATGGCCTGCTCGTAACCTGAATCACTATTCTGGGCACTGGGAGAGTGATCCATTGCGCGTACATAGAGCAGGAATGACTTTTCCATGACCTGGGCCGGTTTGATAGGTATTCTTTGATGTTATCGAACGCTTGGCATTCTTCGTTCCAAACAAAGGAGACACCTTTCTTCATATGTTGTGTGAACGGCCGACAACATCCAGAGAGGTTTGATATGAATCTCCTGATGTATGCCAACCTCCCTTGGAGGCCGCGAAGTTCCTGGAGGTTCCTTGGAGGATGCATCTCCAGGATGGCCTTGGTCTTATCGGGGTCTATGTTAATTCCCCGGGAAGTAATGACAAAACCCAAGAATTTACCCTTGGAGACTCTCATGAAGGACTTGGTAGGGTTCACCTTGAGGTGGTGTGCACGCATTAAGTCGAACATAGTCCTCATGTCTTGGAGGTGATCATCTTTGGAACGACTCTTGATGGCGATATCGTCGACGTAGCATTCCACCGTCTTGCACATATGTTCACAAAAAATGGTGCTCATAGCTAGCTGATATATAGCACCTGCGTCCTTCAGGCCGAAAGGCATAACCATGTAGCAGTATACGCCTATCGGGGTCCATAATGATGTATGCTTCTCATCATCAGAAAATATCTTAATTTGATTGTATCCTGAGAAGCTATCCATGAAGGACATGCCCTCAAATCCACAAGTGTTATCGATCATTATGTCAGTGATTGGAAGAAAAAATTTGTCTTTGGGACATACTGCGTTTAGATCACGGAAGTCGATGCAAATTCGGATCTTCCCATTCTTCTTAACAACAAGCACAATATTGGCTACCAAGTCGGGATGTTGTTCCTCGCGGATGAAGCCACTAGCTATTAGCTTGTTAACTTCAGCTTTGATGTAATCCATCACATCTGGCAGGAACTATCGTTGCTGTTGCTTGACTGGTTTGGCATCTAGCCGAATATTGAGTTTATGGACCGTAATTTGGGGATCCAGTCCTGGCATATCTTTGTAACTCCAAGCAAAGACATTGATGTATTCCCTGACGATTTGTAATAGGGATTTTCAGTCTTCGTTGAACAAAATTTTGCTGACGAAGATAGGCTTTGGGGAGGTCTCGTCACCTAGATCGACTTGTACAACTTCGTCCTCGATAGGAGCTTGGGTGGATCCTCGTTGTCTTCCTCAAGGTCGACAGACACCATGTTGTAGGACATTGTTTGTCTGAGCACGTCCCCGACGCTGACGTCGGAGTCCCATGATGAAGATTCGAAAGAGTGTGACCGCTCTTCATCTTCTTTATCTGTCGGAGGTTGTAGGAGGCGATACATATCCTAAGCCATGCTTAGTCTTATGATAGTAATCCTCGGACTTGCCCTCAGTGACCTTCGGCCTTCGCCGTAGTTCAATCCCTCAGTGACCTTCAGGTTGTATCCCATCTTTTGGATAAGATGTAGGACTTATGAGCTGTACAGTTAGAGTGGCATTTTGTCTATCTCGGAATCGGGTTCTTCTTCTTTTGGGATGAAGGACCGGGGGCGTTCCACTCTGCCGAAGATGATGAGCTTATCTCCCTTCTTCCTGGGTGGGAATGAGAAATAAGAACCCTGACTAGAACGAAGCCGGTGCACGGTGTAGGTAGCGGTCACTTGTGTGTGTAAATGAAGGCCAAAATCATGCTCGAGGGAGTAGAGTGTATTTATATGCATACGCTCCGAGTAGTTCAAAGATAGTCTTTTATTGAGAAAATAAGATATCTCTTCTGGTGGGATTACATCGTCAAGGGAAGGGATGTTGACATTGACGGTTATATATTCCTCCATCTCATCCTTCTCCTTGGCTACCCCCAGCGCAAGCAAAGTCTTTGGTGATTTTCTGTGTAATTTTACCACCAATGGTCCGAAAGCTGCAGCCGCGGTCTGGTCTTGCTTTGGTGGTCAACTCGGCCTGTGAAGGCGAACGACCATAGGTTCGAAAGGCGTAGATGGGGCAGAATCTCCTTTTGGTGGTCGATTCGCCTGCAAAGGAGGATGACCATTGGTTCTGGCGAAGCTGAAGGTTCCGGAGATTCAGGTGCCTTCCCGTAAGATTTGACGATGAGGGGTGCGGTCGCATCGGGAGTGCGAGACTTGAGGCGGATTCTCATAGGCTCCTCGGGTGCTGTTGTGGCCTCAGTTTCATCGTCGGCCTCATTGCCACCTTTATCTTGGTGGACTTTTTTGTAGAGGATCGAGTCGGAGTAGTAAATCTCGATTCCCTTAAACAGATCAATATCAGCTAACTCTGTTTTGACAAAACCGTGTTCGTCCACATATTTTAGGTACTGGTGGAGGGTGGATGGCATGATCCTGTGTTCATGTATCCACAGACGCCCCAACAAGACATTATAGGATGTATCTACGACTATGACGTAGCAGGTGACTTCTATTTTTAAGTCGTCGATCTGGCATTTTAGGCGGATTTTGCCCAGAGGGTAGCTCCTTCCCTTGTTGAAGCCACTGATGGCGGTATTGGTGGCCGCGAGACGTGCATCGGGATCCCCAAGGTCTGAAGCAAACTTCTCAGGATGATGCTGATCGACGATCCTGGATCAATATACATCCGGTCCACCTTGACATCGCCAATATATCATGTATAGTACAAGGCCGATCATGCCTATTATTTTTGAGAAACATGTCTTGTTGCGAGAAGGTTATATTAGGTATCGCATCCATGGTGTTGTTGGTATGTGGACAAGCAGCAGGATCTTTCGGTTGGTGGCTTGACTTGCGCTAAGTAGATATCGACATTCTGTAGTGCCTCACTCAGGGCAACCCAAGTGTCTTTAGAGAGCCGCCGAAGTTTAAATAGCTACAATTTTGCCAGAGTGTTAACTAATTATGTTAAGATATCGAAGTTATAGGGCCTTTCCAGCCCTTGTGGTGCATCCCTGCGCAGCGATCTATCGAAGCGCGTCTTCTTCTGTTTAGAATTGTCCGCTGGCGAGGGCTGAGATGGTCCAGGACCAATGGTGGTAGGCACGACAAACGGGGGCGTATCTTCATGCATCGGTTGGTATATTACGCCTAACCTTGTCGTACCTGCTGCCAGCTCTTCAGTCAAGGAGGAAACTGTATAACCGGATTTAGATTTCCTACCCTTGGACTTAGCGGTGGAGGGTGCCGTCGACTGCGTCAAGTCTGGCACGAGGTCGGGATGGATCCACATGACCTCCCCACGTGGTGTGGTAAGAGGTATTAGCCCACCGTCTGGTCTCGAACTGGTGGAAGGTTGACAACTTCCATGGTCGCCTTAGGGACATGTACTACTCCGTCTTGGGCTTCCGTCGGTGGAAAGTTGCCAAATTGGAGGGACACCATATTGGCAGCGACCGTCACATCATCGAAGTCCAGGGAAAGTGCCTTGGTATCTATCAGACGTTGGATTTACCACTTCAGGGTATAGCACTCATGCGTCGGGTGATGGACGTAGTGGTGGAAGTGACAATACTTTGGGTTGGCAATCTCCGGCGCCTCATGCTGACATCTGACGTCAGGGACCCGGATTTTGCCTCCCTGCATCAGCATGCCAAAGATGGGTTTGACATCAACATCTTCGAAAGAGTAAGTCTGTCACTACCACATCCTGAAAATAGAGGTATTTTTGTCATTTTATATATTATAGGTATTGTGTGCATTTATTTTAAAATAATTGCATGATATGTGTATTTATATATATATTATATATAGTGTTCTTTAATGTATGGGTAAGTGTACTAGACCTAGAAGCCCACTAGTTGAACCTCTGACCAGAATATAGGGTTATAAATTTAATTTATATTATTTCAGGATTTAATTATTGATGTTGTGATTTATTATTGTGATTTTATTTAATTGTTGTGCCTTACCGTTGTCTCGATATTTGGAGTGCTACCCTATCTTTTGCCTTCCAACAAATTTCATAACCTTGTCCTAGACGTGCACGTCTTCCATTCTGATCTTTGTGTAACTCATGAAAATGCTCTCTTGTGCTTCATTTTAGTCGCACAATATTCGTCGCAGACGTTTATTATTTAATTCTATATAAATTTGACTTTGTATCATTGTGTGTTCCAATCGAAATTGGAGACACAATCTCGATCCATTTTGTGCAACCCAAATTATGATAATATTCTATTCTGAGCCTTTTATATCCATGAAACTTGTGTCCCAACTAATTTGAGCCCCATGTACTTTCAATTAATTTTAGAAGACCACTTACATTTATTTTAATTAAATTGTGGATACCAACTTTGACTAATCCTATTTTAACCCCAATTTAATCCAAATATCCCATTAATTAAACCCTTGCAAAATACACAATACCCCCTCACCCTACAAAACACCAAACACCAAATCCTTCACCAATTTTTTATTATTTCATGTGTCTGTGCAAATACCCAAATTTAAGGGACTTAATTGCAAATGTTGTATTAGGTGTCATCATCTCATTGGTTTAAAACCAAATAAAGAAGCCCCTCACCCATGACCGGTCCAACCACACTCCCCTCTCCATTGTGTGAACAAAAATTTATCATGTTAAATCCTAGCCACTCATTCAAATGGGGACTCATCACCACCACACACTACCCATCACACATCCCTATAAAACATCACCATCACTCCTCATTTCCCCTAACCCGGCCCTAATCCCAACACCTAGGGAAACCTCTCCACTTTCTCTCTCCTCCCTCTTCCTACATCAAAAATTGAAACCTTCTCCTTCTTTTTCCCTTTCTCTTCTTCTTCTTCTTCTTCTTCTTCTTCTTCACTTCTCTTTCCTTGAGAACCCGATCCCGGCCAACTGCCACCCGGCCAGCCCTCAACTTCGACTTCAGCACTCGACCTTCCCCGCCTCTATCTCCCCTCAGAACAGAGCCCTGCCTCACCAGACCCCCCATCGTCGACTACCCCGACCTCCATCTTCCCGAGTCCACGCCACCACCATCACCATTAATACTACCACATCAGTCCTCTCCTCCTCCTCGCCTAAACCATCTCCCCGACCTGCTACCCCCGCTGAAGTTGACCCCGACTACATGGAACCTGACCGGAGATTGCCTGAACCGAGCCGCTGACGACCGGAGCACGACTGAACGTCTGTACTGGGTCACTGTCGAAGACCGGAGCTCGACCCCATAGTCGCCATCACCTGCGCCGGACTGAACACCTGCACTCGTCGACCGGATCCTCCGCCGACCGACTAGAAGCCCCGTTCGCCTGAAGCCTGTCGACCACCACCCTTATCACCTCCACCACCACTCACCACCATCACCACCATCACCTGAACCACCCCCTTCCTGCCAACCCGGAGCACCCAGTCCTCGCCACGACCTGAAGACTGGAGAGGAACCCGCTGTCCAGACTGTGCTCGCCAACCCGCTGATCGCCGGAACCCGCTGTCCCGCTCGACTTCACCTGAAGTTTCTTCGCGACGACCTCGACACGAATGCCTCATTTCGCGTACACAGGTTCGAGTTCTCCCTCTTGCGTACATGTACACGTACATGCAGACGCATATTCTCTTTTAGTATGCCTACGCATTTTTTAGCTATGTTGATATACGCATATTGTAAGTTTGGTATATGGGTGTATGCACTTAGTGTATGTATTAGTATATGTATTTAGTATGTGTTTAATATATATATATAATTGGTATATATGTATAGTATAGGTATTCCCTAGTATACGTTTAATATGTATATAATTGGTATGTATATGTATACATACATACATACATACATACATATATATATATATATATATATATATATATATAGTATAAATTTAATTAGTGTATATACATATATATATTATATATGTAATTTATTGGTATACATATATTGTAAGTATTTAATGTTATATACTAGTTAAGAATATGTATAATTATATATGTAATAGGTGACCCGAGTGTAATTACGGATATCCCGTAGTTATATGACCCTGTGACCCTGTAATATGTTAGCAGACTGGCATATGTACACTGACGTACTGGCAAGACCCGTATTAATTGACTGTCTATTTTGTGCAGCAATCGCAGACTCGACACCCGTGCAGCTAAATGCACGCTTGGCCCTGTTAGATGACTAGGATCACCCCTAGAGTACCCTTGAGTTCAGTGTAATTATGGTTATGTATGTGCTAGTATTTTGGCTGATGTTGTATTATATTATATTATATGTATATAGGACCATTGGATTGTTCTGCGAGACTTCAGGAGCAGGACATTGGTATTGCCAGCTAAGGACCCCAGGCGAGTACATTCTCTGATAATTTCTGTTATTTGATAATTTTTATAATTCAAGTATTTAGAAATGTTACATCTGATTCTTGACACTGTGCTACACGGACTAGTATATAGATTAGATTTTTAGTCATGAGATGTTACATTGGTTATCGTATTGATATTGTACACGACATTGATATTAGACATTGATATTAGACATTGTACATCATATATTGGACAATGATCGTGTATCATGACGTGTCATGATTGGCTCCACAGTACTAGTTGGGGGCGGGGAAATTGCTAGTGAGAGATGTGATCAAATTCCTATCGTACAAGTGTAGATATTATTAGTGTTAATCATATACCTCACGTATGATTAGCAAGGCCATGTAGCTATCGTACAAGTTCCCAAGCTGATCATATTTCGAAACTACGATTTCAAACACTTAGAATAGTTAAAGTTCTTCATCTTAGTTCATATACTACATCACCCGTATATGATATTGTATCTCTTTCTCTTCATTTTATATATGCACTGACTGTACCATATTGCCTATATTGCCCGTTCTCTTTATCTTGCCATTGCATTTATTTATTGTCTTCTCTCAGTATATAGCATCATCTATTTATTATTTTATAGTCCTTATCAATTAACGAGAACTGTTATTTGGGTTGTACTTCGCTCCATCCTGACTGAAAATATTTTTCCAGACTACGACTTAGAGGACTGGTATCCGATATTTTATGGACCACAGGGAGAGTAGCTGCAGACTTGGACCTTGTAGCCATGTGTGATTCCGGGAGGTCTAGCCGGGATCACTAATTATTCAGTTAGTTTCTTTTAGCAGTTTATGGTACCGGATTTGTTTTCGGCATATTTGAGACTTGGATGTTATTGTTTGAGTTAGACTATTTTTGTTTAGACTTGTGTTGTATTTCGTTTATTTTCTTCGATAACTTATCGTACTTTAGTTATGTGATTGAGTATTTTTATATTATATTGTGATATCTGTGTCTTCTTATGGAGTTGGATATTCGTGTGAGATTGATTAGATAGTATTGTGACCTAGACAGCGTTCTACCGCCGATGCTGCGGCGTAGGCTGGACGTACCCACGTACTCGTGCCCCAAATTTTGGGTGCGGGTCGTGACACATTTTTAGTGGCGGCCCATGCAGGTCTGACTTTGCAATTAAAGCGATATCGTGGTAGTGCGACGTCTTAGTTGTACTACTGCGTGCCTGCGATAGGATATAGGACATAGGATACTAGGATGAGAGCGAATACTCAATCACAACTAGGAAACTCTCAAATATATCTATCTTGTTATCCTTATTCCTTCTGAATATTGCTTACTTTAGAATTTTACTGTCCCTCCTTGATGATATCGTATCTATTGCCTTAATTGATTCTTTTCGATCTGTCTTCAGGATGCCGAAGACAAGATCTATGAGAGTGGAAGCATCAACTTTAGAGGGGTCTGCCACCTCTCCACCTGATAAAATGACATATGGAGTTCCTCCTCTCCCACCTATTCCGAGTGTTGTCCCAGCTATGACGGAGAACCTTCCTCCTCCACCAACTCCACTTCCCGGAGGTATTCCCATTGACGGGACACAGATGTTTACCCTGATCCAAGGCATGGTAGATGCCCATAGAGTGACGGCAGATGCTCAACGAGTTCAAGCTAAGGCTCAGAGGGTGCAAGCCGAGGCACACCAGGCACAGACAGAGCTGATGAGAGAGAGCATGGAGAACACTCACCAGATGACACTACAGGCAGTTGAGAGAGTTGCCCAGCAGTTTTCTGGCCAGCAGCAACAACAGAGATCAGGCACTATTGTAGACTTCAAGAGGATGATGCCTCGAGAGTTCAAGGGTATCGAAGGAATACTCTACGCTAACGACTGGTTAGAGGATATAGAGAGGAGCCTGCGATTGGCCCAGATTCCAGAGAGCTTGCAGATAGAGGCGGCCGGCAGTCAGATGTTCGATATCGCACTTACGTGGTATTATACGGAACCAAGACTCACTGCACAAGGACTTACTTGGGAGACCTTCAAGGAGCTTTTCAAGGAGAAGTTCTTTGGCCTTGGGAACTTTGGAAAGTCAGTTTCATGACTTGGTCCAAGGAACCATATCGGTCGACGAGTATGCCACAAAATTCTGTCATTTGAGCCAGCATCGTCTATGATTCGGGACCCAGGAGATTGAGCCCGGAAGTTTAGGAAGGGGCTGACGAGAGAGATTAGGTCCCACACTTCTGGTCGTCGTACCGCTACCTTTGTGGATATCTTGATGGATGCCCAGATTGCAGAAGAGGATCTGGATCTCAGGCCTAAGAGGAGTCACAATATTTCTGGAGATACGAACGGTAGCGCGGGACCAGCCAAGCGTCCCCATACTCAACAACAGCCGATGATGTTTCAGTATTAACAGCAGTGCCAGGCACCGATTCGTGTTCAGCTGGATCAGCAGTAGCCTCCGAGAGAGACACAAAAGACTTGTCATTTCTGTAAGAAGCCAGGTCACCTTTGGGAGAGCTGTAGAACGAGGCTAGGACTTTGTTTGCACTGTGACGCTGCGGGACATCGAGTGAGGGATTGTCTTCTAGCTTCTTATCTTCCCGGCCAGCGAGCAGCCCCAAATCATAGAGATCCAGTTAGGCCACCTGTGGAACCGCAGATTGCTCAGCACTCGCGAAGGGAGCCACCCCAGCAGGGCGGGGCATTTGCGATGACGATCGAGAAGACCGATACTGCAGGTGATGTGTTAGCAGGTTCTGTTCTTTCTTTCCTTCTATTCTTTTCTATTTGATTGATTGATTGATTGATTCCTTAGTACCGTAGTTTATGTCAGTAATTTTCTTGTTAGAATGTAGTTAGTAGTACACCCTGACAGAGACTGTAATACCATGACAAAAGATACCATAACCATGTATGTTTTCTCTAGATTGTATATTGAATGACTGTAGGTAGGATTTTCTTAGACCTTGATTATTGGGGGTTTGACCGTAGTAGAGATTAATAAAGAGGTTATGACTGGACAGAGAGAGACAATGTGCCTTAAAATTTGAGGATAAATATTAATTTAAATAAAGAGTTGAGAATCCAATACGGCAGAATTGACGATTTTGTTAAATCATTAATTTTTATGAAAATTATGATATAATTGAATTTGTCATTAAATTTTAAGGAATTAAGAAGATTATCAGTATATTTATTTGGCAAGAAGATATAAATTTAAGCTTATATTTTGAATGTTGTATTTGAAGATTTCGCGAGTCTTATATTATTTGATTATTGTGTGGAAAAAGAATAGAAGAATAAGATCGCTAATGGATTAGAGTTTGAAATCAAATTTTTGGGATACGATTTTAGATTATATATATATGCTTTGATTGGATTTAAATTAGAGGACTAGATATCAAATTTTTGAGTATTTAGTTATTAAACTCAATATTTTGGAGGAGATTGTGATAAGAATAGAATTTGGTTTTAAATTTAAAGATTTTTGGAATATGATATTTATAGAATTTTGAAGATTGTGAAATAACAATATGGATTTACTTCATGATTATGTGGTTTGATGAATTTAAATTTTGATGGTAAAAATAAAATAAAAAAATAAATACAATTATTGAGGATCTTAAATTTCGAGGACGAAATTTTTCTAAGGAGGGTAGACTTGTCACTACCACATCCTAAAAATAGGGGTATTTTTGTCATTTTATATATTATAGGTATTGTGTGCATTTATTTTAAAATAATTGCATGATATGTGTATTTATATATATATATATATATATATATATATATATATATATATATATATATATATATATATATATATATATATATATATATATATATATATATATAGTGTTCTTTAATGTATGGGTAAGTGTACTAGACCTAGAAGCCCACTAGTTGAACCTCTGACCAGAATATAGGGTTATAAATTTAATTTGTATTATTTCGGGATTTAATTATTGAGGTTGTGATTTATTATTGTGATTTTATTTAATTGTTGTGCCTTACCGTTGCCTCGATATTTGGAGCGCTACCCTATCTTTTGTCTTCCAACAAATTTCACAAACTTGTCCTAGACGTGCTCGTCTTCCATTCTGACCTTTGTGTAACTCATAAAAATGCTCTCTTGTGCTTCATTTTAGTTGCACAATATTCGTCGTAGACATTTATTATTTAATTCTATATAAATTTAACTTTGTATCCTTGTGCGTTCCAATCAAAATTGGAGACACAATCTCGATCCATTTTATACAACCCAAATTATGATAATATTCTATTCTGAGTCTTCTATGCCCATGACACTTGTGTCCACTTACATTTATTTTAATTAAATTGGGGATACCAACTTTGACTAATCCCATTTTAACCCTAATTTAATCCAAATACCCCATTAATTAAACCCATATAAAACACACAACACCCCCTCACCCTACAAAACACCAAACAACAAATCCTCCACCAATTTTTCATCATTTTATGTGTCTGTACAAATACCCAAATTTAAGGGACTTAATTGCAAATATTGCATTAGGTGTCATCACCTTATTGGTTTAAAACCAAATGAAGAAGCCCCTTACCCATGACCGGTTCAACCACACTCCCCTCTCCATTGTGTGAACAAAAATTCACCATGTTAAATCCTAGCCACTCATTCAAATGGGGACTCATCACCACCAAACACTACCCATCACACATCCCTATAAAACATCACCATCACTCCTCACTTCCCCCAAGTCGGCCCTAATTCCAACACCTAGGGAAACCTCCCCACTTTCTCTCTCCTCCCTCTTCCTACATCAAAAACTGAAACCTTCTCCTTTCTTTTTTCTTTCTCTTCTTCTTCTTCTTCTTCTTCTTCTTCTTCTTCTTCTTCTTCTTCTTCTTCCTCTCTACTTCTCTTTCCTTGAGAACCCGATCCCGGCTAACTGCCACCCGGCCGGGCCTCAACTTTGACTTCAGCACTCGACCTTCCCCGTCTCTATCTCCCCTCAGACCCGAGCCCTGCCTCACCGGTCCCCCCCTCGTCGACTACACCGACCTCCATCTCCCCGAGTCCACGCCACCACCATCACCATTAATACTACCACCTCAGTCCTCTCCTCCTCCTCTCCTGAACCATCTTCCCGACCTGCTACCCCCGCTGAAGCCGACCCCGACTGCATGGAACCTGATCGAAGATCGCCTGAACCGAGCTGCTGACGACCGGAGCACGACTGAACGTCTGCACTGAGCTGCATTCGAAGACCGGAGCCCGACCCCGCTGTTGCCATCACCTGCGCCGGACTGAACACCTACACTCGTTGACCGGATCCTCCGCCGACCGATTAGAAGTCCCATTCGCCTGAAGCCCGTCGACCACCACCCTTATCACCTCCACCACCACTCTACACCATCACCACCATCACCTGAACCACCCCCTTCCTGCCAACCCGGAGCACCCCGTCCTTGTCACGACTTGAAGATAGGAGCCGACCGCCGGAGGAACCCGCTGTCCAGACTGTGCTCGCCAACCCGCTGATCGTCGGAACCCACTGTCCCGCTCGACTTCACCTAAAGTTTCTTCGTGATGACCTCGACACGAATGCCTCGTTCCGCGTACACAGGTTCAAGTTCTCCCTCTTGCGTTCATGTACACGTACACGCAAACGCGTATTCTCTTTTAGTATGCCTACGTATTTTTTAGCTATGTTGATATACGCATATTGTAAGTTTGTTATATGGGTGTATGCATTTAGTGTATGTATTCGTATATGTATTTAGTATGTGTTTAATATGTATAATTGGTATATATATATAGTATAGGTATTCCCTAGTATATGTTTAATATGTATATAATTGGTATGTATATGTGTCACGCCCCAGTCCTAAAATATCGAGGGACTAGCCACGTGGCAATGGCCAGCAGCACACACCGATGGGCAAACCCAATTTAATGGACCCATCAGGATGTACTTAAGCTGTAGTACAACCATGAGGGACTAAATATACTAATCTCATCCATAGAATGAATATATCAATATCAACAAAAGGAAACAATATCATCATCAAATCACAAGTAAATAAATCGGAGAACAACCCGATAACAAGTCTGATACAATTGTCAAGATACAGAAATAAAGATAACAACTGCAAATACTGAGTATGGATAAAGCATATACTCAGAGGATATCCTCGGGGATCACTCGTCTACTGGATCTGGTACTGCTCCAGTGTCTGCTCCTGTTCCGGCTTCTGCTTCTGCTAATGCTCCTGTCCCGTATACCTCGGGGTAGATATCCTCTGCTAACCCTGGGGACATAATCCAGATCCAGGTCCTCAGGGGACATAGCAAGGTACAAAATAACTCAAGCCATAAATAATGCAGTGCAGTAATAAATGAATAATAGGGTAAACTACATAACCAGCTAAGTGAAATGCAAGATGAGAGCATCACTAAAACACAGGCTGAGACCACTACAAGCTCGGTGTCGGGGAGCCGGTAGCAGAGATATCGCTAGTAGAGTGCCTAGCTCTAATGTAGAGTCTAAGGCCTCACAATAATATATCACTAGTAGAGTGCCTAGCTATGATGTAGAGTCTAAGGCCTCACAATAAATATATATATATAATTCAGCCTGTAGCCTGTGTGTCTCTCCCCCACCAAATGTAATCACACGTCTCATGTCCATGACACGCAAGATCATATCTAATGCAGCAAGTCAAAATAAGATCTAAGCATATGAATAAAGTATATGTCATAAAACCTGTATCCTATACAGAATCACCATGAATATATCAGGAAGATTCTGTCTCATGAATAGTGTCAGGTGTCCTGGGTTATGACGTACTTGGTAATGCAAGCACGAGAAGTATAGGGTCTCGGTATCCATGTCTAGGTGACAATACACAACTTCGCGTACGGTGTTGGCACCCGACTATTAATCGGACGCTAAGTAAAGTCACACGGTCCTAGGTTAAGCATGTACAACATATAAATAAGTCAAGAAAATATGTAACAAGAACTGCAATGTTGGCAAGGTACACTTGCCTGGGGTTCTGACTCCAACTATAGCTCTGGCAGCAGCGGGATTTGCAGGTAGTCCTCCGGTTGCTGAAATAAACATCACCATCAGATTCATAAAATATCAAATAGCTAAAAATGCCTGTCCGTGAGTCCAATTTGGACACAGGGGCAAAAATGACAGTTTTTGGTCAAAGCAGGGTCCACATGTAGGCTGCTTCGTACCGAAAAATGTGTCAGAAACAATGGTCTCCAAATTTATCAAACTTAGTGTCAACAAGTCCAGAACGATGATACGAACCCAACAAAACTTTCAGAATTGGATTTTGATGAGCCGATCACAAAATCGCCCGTCAAGTAGAACCGTGGCCCACGATACACGATTTTGTCAACGTTCTCAGAATTGAACCAAACTTGGGTCATAGGACCAGCGTATTGCTACGAGTCCGATGGCACAAGTTTCGTTTTAATCCGACATATGTACACAAAGTTACAACGTGTTCCAGAACAGGCCGATACGGGACGTTGTCGGCGGATACGCGTTGATTTTGGTGTGCACGTACATCCAAATCAACTTCTGCAAAATCCTACACGTCCGTATCAATGGCGCGCATCTTTTGGTGAAGACCGCACGCGACTAAGTTGTCCCGTTTGGCGGGGCGCACTCAGTTCCGGGAAAAAATGGGGCAAATATTTTCCTATTTTTGGATCGCAGTTCGCGATCACCACAGGACGCGACACACCGAGCGGGTTACACGGCATCGAGAGGGTTACGTAGTCTACGCGTCACAACAGATGGCACGAGAAACGGGGCAGCGAGAAAAGAGAAAAGGGTACCTGAAAAGGGCTCCGCGGAAACCGAATTTCTCGTGTCCGCGAGGCGACATGACACAGCACAGTCTAGGGTTAGGGTTTCGACGGCTTCTCAGGACTGAGGGAGGCGGAGATGACTCGGCTGAGGTGCCCCGGGGAGGTGGCACGGCGGCTGGTCGTCGAAGGGGACTGCTCGGCGGAGGCTCGTGGTCGGCGGCTCTGGGGGAGCTCGGCGGGGCGGGGGAAAGTCTACTCGGGGCTGTCACTGGGGTAGGCGGAGGACGACGAGGCAGGGCTGTTCGGGTCATCGAGGATCTGGGGAAGACGGTATCTGCGGGTCAGGGAGTGAGGCGGAGGACACGGCGGAGCTAGGGCAGTGGCAGCGGGTCTCGACAGATCTAGGGGTTTTATAGAGAGAGAGAGAGGAGGAGATCGGCGGACGACCGGTATGGGAGAGGAAGGGACGGCGACGCTGGGAGGTGGAGAGGTATGGAAGGCGGAGGGACGCTGAACGCTGCGAGGAGCGAGGGAGACGTGGCGGTTACGCGGCAGCCGGAGGCGAGCGGGCGGCTGCTAGAAATCGGGAGAAGGAGAAAGGGTTTTCGGGTTAAGGGTAGACGGATTTCGGGTAGGTGGGTTAGACCCGGATCTGACCCGCAGGGTTTGGGGTTGGTTCAATTGAACCGGGTCTGGTTCGGGTTGGTTTGGTTCACTTGAACCGGGTTTAATTCTAGGGTTTATTTTGGTTTATTAATTAATTAGTTTTTAGGGCTTTAAAAATATTTTCGGGGTCCAATAAATTTCCGGAAAATTACCCTATGTCTAATTTTTTATTTTACACCTAAAATATTATTTTCATAATATTTTAATACTAATTAATCATTATTTAAAAATTATTTAATTACAAAATACCTTAGTTTTATTTACAGAAAAATTCTAAAAAATTCCAGAAAAATTATAAAAATCCATTTAAAAAAATTCCTGAAAAATCAGGGGGTTTACAATCTACCCCCCTTAAGAGGATTGCGTCCTCGCAATCAAAGAATAACCGGTCAAAAGAGATGACACGGTTGTAAATATTGTTCGAAGTACATTACTATCAAGAAGAATCAAGGTTGAGGGTTTTAAGAAGAACACATAGGGAAAATCATTTTCCTAAGCATTAAAAGTTATACAATCTCCCATATGAAGGAGATCTAGAAGACTACAGTTTAGAAAACTAGGTTATCACTTAAAAACATACTAGGTTATCAATTATTAGCAAGTTCAAAATTACTAGGTCAAGGCTAAGGTCATGAACCAATAGGCACGAACTAAAGCAATACTAGAAATGATAGCTACGAAAAATTTACGCGCATTAGCTACTCTATGAATCTGTGCATTCTCCAAGGTCATTACGAAAGCTTGTCCGTGTCCTCGCGGTCGATTTCTCTGCTGCTGCTGAACCTGCTGGAAGAGTGCTGCTTGTGGTGCCAAGGGCGGCCTCGGCTGATACCCTCCTGGGGCAGGTGGTCTAACTTCTCCAATTCCTGTCTGCGGTGCTCCCAATGCTGGATAGGCTGGCCTCGGTACTGGTAAAGCTTGTTGATGATTCGACAGTGTTTCTTCTTGATGTGTTATGCAATTTCTGGCTAAGTGTTGTCTGGATCCGCAAATCAAGCATATTCCCAGCTTGCGTCTGCACTCTCTCTCAATACGGCCTATCTTGCCACAATAGTAACAAGTAGGAAGGAATGAGGCTCTGGGTGCTGCTCTAGGTGGTGGATTTATCTGTTGACGCTTTGCAGACTCCCCTTGTGCTACTCTGGTTAGTGCGGATGTGGAAGGCCACTTCAGGTTGGCCTCTCTCCTGATGACTCGCTCCATGCGTCGGGCTGCTGCAAGGACGTCCGAGTAAGAAGTAGGTACAACGGATCCGATCAGTCTCTGTAGCTCGAAGTTTAGTCCGTCGAAGAACTTCTCGACATTCTCTTCTTCTGTCGGGATCAAGGTTGGGGCGAAGCGACTTAGACGAATGAACTCAGCATTATACTCCTCCACCGTCAGATTGTCTTGAGTGAGGGACTGAACTTGTCCCGAAGTTCTGATCGAGCGATGGCTGGAATGTACATCTCCTGAAAGAGTCTGGAGAACTCCTCCCAAGTAACTCGGTCTGGTCCGAGCCGTTTCTTCTCAGATAGCCACCAGTGATGTGCATTGCCCATCAATTGTATTCTGACGGCAGTCATCCAATATTTTCGTGGAAGCTCAGCTGCTTCTAATTGATGTTGTGTGTTGGTGAGCCACTCCTGAACTTTTGTAGGCTCCTCTTTGTCTGAGAAGGTACGGGACTTCAGCTGGCGAAAATCGGTGATAGAGCCCGTCGTTGGCCGTCGTACTGGTAAATCTACCTGCTCTAGTGCGGTTACTAGGCTGCTCCTCAAGTTCTCTGCCTCATGACGCAGAGCCTCTTGTTGAATTTGTTGTTGAGCTTGCATCATTGCGTATATCATTTATAATATCTGATACCCGTCAATAGCCTGCCCTTGTAGAAATACGGGCATTGGTGGAGAAAACTGCGTCGATGGTGGAATGTCATCTTGTTGGTTTCTCGAGGCATGTTGATTCGCTTGACTGCGTTGTTGAGCTGATTGACCTTCTCCTACTGGTGTTACTTCCTCTTCGTTGGTTACCACAACTTCTCGTGGTGATCTTGCAGGAGTCTCGTTATTTTCTCAAGGATCCATTACTCTGCATCAAAATAAACAATAAGAGGCGCACAGGAATCAAGGCAGGATGCAAGTCAAGAAATAAATTTGAATCCGATATAGATGTCAAGAACGATTCAAGCAAGTGGATGAGATCCTAAAAACTTATCTTATTCTTACTGCAGGCTTGCTCGGTCCCTAAGTTGAAACCGAAGCAATTTAGTCGTTGACCTGCATGGGCCACCACAAAAACCATGTCACGCCCCAGTCCCAAAATATCGAGAGACTAGCCACGTGGCAATGGCCAACAGCACACACCGATGGGCAAACCCAATTTAATGGACCCATCAGGATGTACTTAAGCTGTAGTACAACCACGAGGGACTAAATATACTAATCTCATCCATAGAATGAATATATCAATATCAACAAAAGGAAATAATATCATCATCAAATCATAAGTAAATCAATCGGGGAACAACCCGATAACAAGTCTTATACAATTGTCAAGATACAGAAATAAAGATAACAACTGCAAATACTGAGTATGGATAAAGCACATACTCAGAAGATATCCTCGAGGATCACTCGTCTACTGGATCTGGTACTGCTCTAGTGTCTACTCCTGTTCTGGCTTCTGCTCCTGCTAATTCTCCTGTCCCGTATACCTCGGGGTAGATATCCTCTGCTAACCCTGGGGACATAATCCAGATCCAGGTCCTCAGGGGACATAGCAAGGTACAAAATAACTCAAGCCATAAATAATACAGTGCAGCAATAAATGAACAATAGGGTAAACTATATAACCAGCTAAGTGAAATGCAAGATGAGAGCATCACTAAAACTCATGCTAAGACCACTACAAGCTCGGTGTCGGGGAGCCGGTAGCAGAGATATCGCTAGTAGAGTGTCTAGCTCTAGTGTAGAGTCTAAGGCCTCACAATAATATATCACTAGTAGAGTGCCTAGCTCTGATGTAGAGTCTAAGGCCTCATAATAAATATATATATATAATTCAGCCTGTAGCCTGTGTGTCTCTCCACCACCCAATGTAATCACACGTCTCATGTCCATGACACACAAGATCATATCTAATGCAGCAAGTCAAAATAAGATCTAAGCATATGAATAAAGTATATGTCATAAAACCTGTATCCTATACAGAATCACCATGAATATATCAGGAAGATTTTGTCTCATGAATAGTGTCAGGTGTCCTGGGTTATGACGTACTTGATAATGCAAGCACGAGAAGTATAGGGTCTCGGTATCCATGTCTAGGTGACAATACACAACTCCGCGTACGGTGTTGGCACCCGACTATTAATCGGACGTTAAGTAAAGTCACACGGTCCTAGGTTAAGCATGTACAACATATAAATAAGTCAAGAAAATATGTAACAAGAACTGTAAGGTACACTTGCCTGGGGTTCTGACTCCAACTGTAGCTCTGGCAGCAGCGGGATTTGCAGGTAGTCCTCCGGTTGCTGAAATAAACATCACCATCAGATTCAGAAAATATCAAATAGCTAGAAACGCCTGTCCGTGAGTCCAATTTGGACACAGGGGCAAAAATGACAGTTTCTGGTCAAAGCGGGGTCCACATGTGGGCTGCTTCGCACCGAAAAATGTGTCAGAAATAGTGGTCTCCAAATTCATCAAACTTAGTGTCAACAAGTCCAGAACGATGATACGAACCCAACAAAACTTCCAGAATTGAATTCCGATGAGCCGATCACAAAATTGCCCGTCAAGAAGAGCCGTGGGGCCCACGATACACGATTCTGTCAACGTTCTCAGAATCGAACCAAACTTGAGTCATAGGACCAGCGTATTGCTACGAGTCCGATGGCACAAGTTTTGTTTCAATCTGACGTGCGTACACAAAGTTACAACGTATTCCAGAATAGGCCGATACGGGGCGTTGTCGGCGGATACGCGTTGATTCTGGTGTGCACGCACATCCAAATCAACTTCTACGAAATTCCACACGTCCGTATCAACGGTGCACACCTTTCGGTGAAGACCGCATGCGACTAAGTCGTCCCATTTGGCGGGGCGCACTCAGTTTCGGAGAAAAATAGGGCGAATATTTTCCTATTTTTGGATCGCAGTTCGCGATCACCACAGGACGCGACACACCGAGTGGGTTACACGGGCGTCGAGAGGGTTATGCAGTCTACGCATCACAACAGACGGCATGAGAAATGGGGCAGCGAGGAAAGAGAAAAGGTTACCTGAACAGGGCTCCACAGAAACCGAATTTCTCGTGTCCGCGAGGCGACACAACACAGTCTAGGGTTAGGGTTTCGACGGCTGCTCAAGGCTGAGGGAGGCGGAGTTGACTCGGCTGAGGTACCCCGGGGAGGTGTCACGACGGCTGGTCATCGAAGGGGACTGTTCGGCAGAGGCTCGTGGTCGTCGGCTCTAGGGGAGCTCGGCGGAGCGGGGGGAAGTCTACTCGGGGCTGTCACTGGGGTAGGCGGAGGACGGCGAGGCGGGGATGTTCGGGTCGTCGAGGAGCTGGGGAAGACGGTATCTACGGGTCGGGGAGTGAGGCAGAGGACACGACGGAGCTAGGGCAGTGGCAGCGGGTCTCTACGGATCTAGGGGTTTTATAGAGAGAGAGGGGGAGATCGGCGGACGACCGGTGCGGGAGAGGAAGGGACGGCGGCGCTGGGAGGTGGAGAGGTGTGGAAGGCGGAGGGACGTTGAACGCCGCGAGGAGCGGGGGAGACGCGGCGGTTACGCGGCGGCCGGAGGCGAGCGGGCAAATGCTAGAAATCGGGGGAAGGAGAAAGGGTTTTCGGGTTACGGGTAGGCGGATTTCGGGTAGGCGGGTTAGACCCCGATCCTACCCGCAGGGTTTGGGGTTGGTTCAATTGAACCGGGTCTGGTTAGGGTTGGTTTGGTTCACTTGAACCGGGTTTAATTCTAGGATTTATTTTGGTTTATTAATTAATTAGTTTTTAGGGCTTTAAAAATATTTTCGGGGTCCAATAAATTCCCGAAAAATTACCCTATGTCTAATTTTTCATTTTACACCTAAAAATATTATTTTCATAATATTCTCATATTAATTAATCATCATTTAAAAATTATTTAATTACAAAATACCTTAGTTTTAATTACAGAAAAATTCTAGAAAATTTCAGACAAATTGTAAAAATCCATTTAAAAAAATTCCTAAAAAATTAGGGGATTTACAAATATGTATACATACATACATACATACATACATATATATATATATATATATATATATATATATATATATATATATATATATATATATATATATATATATATATATATAGTATAAATTCAATTAGTGTATATACATATATATATTATATATATAATTTATTGGTATACATATATTGTAAGTATTTAATGTTATATACTAGTTAAGAATATGTATAATTATATATGTTCTAGGTGATCCGAGTATAATTATGGATATCCCGTAGTTACATGACCTTGTGACCCTGTAATATGTTAGCAGACTGGCATATGTACACTGACGTACTGGCAAGATCCGTATTAATTGACTGTCTGTTTTGCGCACCAATCGCAGACTCGACACCCGTGCAGCTAAACTCACGCTTGACCCTGTTAGATGACTAGGATCACCCCTAGAGTACCCTCGAGTTCAGTGTAATTATGGTTATATATGTGCTAGTGTTTTGGCTGATGTTGTATTGTATTATATTATATGTATATAGGACCATTGGATTGTTCTACGAGATTTCAGGAGCAGGACATTGGTATTGCCAGCTAAGGACCCCAGGCGAGTACATTCTCTGATAATTTCCGTTATTTGATAATTTCTATAATTCAAGTATTTAGAAATATTACATCTGATTCTTGATACTGTGCTACACAGACTAGTATATAGATTGGATCTTTAGTCATGAGATGTTACATTGGTTATCGTATTGACATTGTACACGATATTGATATTAGACATTGATATTAGACATTGTACATGATATATTGGACATTGATCGTGTATCGTGATGTGTCATGATTGGATCCACAGTACTAGTTGGGGGCAGGAAAATTGCTAGTGAGAGATGTGATCAAATCTCTATCGTACAAGTGTAGATATTGTTAGTGTTAATCATACACCTCACGTATAATTAGCAAGGCCATATAGCTATCGTACAAGTTCCCAAGCCGATCATATTTCGAAACTACGATTTCAAACACTTAGAATAGTTAAAGTTCTTCATCTCAGTTCATATACTACATCACCCGTATATGATATTGTAGCTCTTTCTCTTCATTTCATATATGCACTGACTGTACCATATTGCCTATATTGCATGTTCTCTTTATCTTGCCATTTCATTTATTTAGTCTTCTCTCAGTATATAGCATCATCTATTTATTATTTTATAGTCCTTATCAATTAACTGGAACTGTTATTTGGGTCGTACTTCGCTACATTCTGACTGGAAATATTTTTTTAGACTGCGACTTAGAGGACTGGTGTCCGACATTTTATGGACCACAGGGAGAGTAGCTGCAGACTTGGACCTTGTAGCCAGGTGATTCTGAGAGGTCTAGCCCGGATCACTAGTTATTCTGTTAGTTTCTTTTAGCAGTTTATGGTGCCGGATTTATTTTCGGCATACTTGAGACTTGGATGTTATTGTTTGAGTTAGACTATTTTTGTTTAGACTTGTGTTGCATTTCGTTTATTTTCTTCGATAACTTATCGTGCTTTAGTTATGTGATTGAGTATTTTTATATTATATTGTAATATTTGTGTCTCCTTATGGAGTTGGATATTCGTGTGAGATTGATTAGATAGTATTGTGACCTAGACAGCGTTCTACCGTCGATGCTGCGGCGTAGGTTGGACGTACCCATGTACTCGTGCCCCAAATTTCGGGTGTGGGTTGTGACAAAGTCTCCTTTGGTTTTGGAGGCTCTGCCGGCTTTTGCTCAGGCTTCTTGGTCAAGGTAGCGATCATACCCTGTTTTCCCTTTCCATCACGACTGCTATTGCCGCTATTATTGTTGTTGTTGTTGTTGTTGTTGTTGGTGCTTGGACGCTTGTCCTTTTCCTTAACAGTAGGGATATGGATCTTCAAGTGCCGAGCGTCCTTGAGCTTCTTCTCAGCGTTGACAACACTTACAATAAATGTTGTCCAGTCTTTGACAAATATTCAATGCACTTACAATAAATGTTTACATGCTAGGTTAAACAAATCTAATAGCTGGCTAGTAGCAGCTACTCAATCAACTACATTTTTTATCGCACTTTTGTTATATACTTAATAGAAAATGACTTGATAGCAAATGAAAATATGAACTCTGAGTTGGATTGAGAGTATTATCTTCTTCTTCTTCTTTTTTTCTCTCCAAAGTGACATAATCAAATTGGGGATGACAAAGACATCCAAAGGTGAACAAACAATTCTGTGGTTATTGTTAGGCACCGAATTGAAGTATCAGGTTACAAAGGAAAATTTATCTTCTACATTCAAATCTTTAATGCAATTTATTCATATATGTTTAGGTTTTTGGTACTGTATGGAAACTCTAGATTTGTGACGAGAATTGTGAGTAAGCTCAGCCATTAGGAAAACAACAAACAACAAAGTGAAAGATGTGCAAGTATATTGTAAAAAAAACTATAAATAGAGAATCGATAGTAAATATCATATTAGGAAGATAAAATAGAACCATAATCCGAAGACTGTCACATACACAAATGAGAAAGATAAAATATCTTTTTACTAAAACTATCATATAGATAAATATGATAACATATACAGTTAAACAATTATTGGAATATATGTAAAATGAAATAAATACTAAAAAAAGTGGTAAAAATCATCATATCTCAACATTCTTCAATATATCCTTCAAGAAATTTCAATATCCACTTGTATAATGCTTTTTTAAGTTTTATCTCGTATCTTATCATTATTGTCAATTTTATTTTATAATCTTTATCCCAAATCAAACACAAATAGTTGACATGTTATATGAATATACCACCTTCATTTTTTCACATATGCCGGTTCTTTATTTTTGTTTTCTTTTAACCAAATTTTTTTTGGATAATCAAATAAAAGTTTGGCGGGAGAGAGTTTGAGCCCCTACAAAGACGGGAGAGAAGATGGTCCAACGCTTATTTAGAGTTGGTCCATGCCTCCCCCTAACTCTTTCACTCCCCTAAGCATGTTGAAACAAATTGGACATGCGATTGGAGGTGGATTTATTGACCGATATAGTTTTTTCACGATGTTCTGTATTGGATATCATGTTTTTCTTACAAATATTTTCATCCTAAATCATGAATGAAACATCTTTCATGAAAACATTGCTTCGAGTAGTTACTCACAAATACTCCAAGAGAAAATCAAAATCTTAATCCAGATTATTTAGTTCAAGAATGATAATTCATAGTTTTAGAGTTATTTAAATTTATGCTCCATTTTAGTAACCAAATCTCTTAATACTCTCTCAAAAGCCATGAGACTGATTAACACTCAAATGCCCAATCAGTTATCTTATTATTTTGATGTGCAAAGCTCTTCGTTCATTTGTTGGGCTTTGCAGCTGCAACCCACAGTCCAGCCCGTAGCAATTGCTTTAGGAAGTAAACTTTGAAATATTGTAGACAAATTATTCTAAAAATAAAATGTTGTAGACAAATTTAGTGGTGTAATTTTATAGATGCTATTAACTTAGCCAAAAATATAAATTAGTAAAAAATATAAATTATCTACTACTGATTGGGAAGTCACATTTTGTATATATCTTGGTGGCGAGAAAGAGTTTATAAATAATTTGAAACCCACAAAATCCGCTCTATAGGCTATTTTTATCTATAAGCATAAAATTGAAATTGTGTCCGATTGTAATTAAGAAAATTATACAACGATCTTTCAGTACAGTGAACACCACAATCTATCTGCAAATATTTACATGCTAGGTTAAACAAATCTAATAGCTAGCTAGTAGCAGCTACTCAATCAACTACATTCTTTATCGCACTTGTGTTATATACTTAATAAAAATGACTTGATAGCAAATGAAAATATGAACTCTGAGTTGGATTGAGACTATTATCTTCTTCTTCTTCTTCTTCTTTTTTTTCCTCTCTAAAGTGATATAATCAAATTGGGGAGAAAAAATACATCCAAAGGTGAACAAACAATTCCACGATTATTGTTAGGCACCGGAGGAAGTATCAGGTTACAAAGGAAAATCTATGTTCCATATTCAAATCTTTAATGCAATTTATTCATATATGTTTAGATTTTTGGTACTGTATGGAAACTCTAGATTTGTGACGAGAATTGCGAGTAAGCTAAGTCATTAGGAAAACAACTAAAAACAAAGTGAAAGATGTGCAAGTATATTATAAAAAAACTATAAGTAGAGAATCAGTAGTAAATTTCATATTAGGAAGATAAAATAGAACCATAATCCGAATTTATTTCAAAAAGGACTAAAAGTATTTGAAATTAGATTTTCTTGATTGGGACCTAGCATGACCCTCCTCATTGTGCCAACTCCCATTATTTATAAATGGAAGGAATCCGCTCTATAGACTATTTTTATCTATAAGCATGAAATTGAAATTGTGTCTGATTGTATTTAAGAAAACTATACAACGATCTTTCAGTATAGTGAACACCTTAATCTATCTGCAAACATTTACATGCTAGGTTAAACAAATCTACTAGCTAGCTAGTAGCAGCTACTCAATCAACTACATTCTTTATCACACTTGTGTTATATACTTAATAGAAAATGACTTTATAGCAAATGAAAATATGAACTCTGAGTTGGATTGAGAGTATTATATTCTTCTTTTTTTTCTCTCTCTCCAAAGTGACATAATCAAATTGGGGAGGAAAAAGACATCCAAAGGTGAACAAACAATTCCACGGTTATTGTTAGGCACCGGAATGAAGTATCATGTTACAAAGGAAAATCTATCTTCCATATTCAAATATTTAATGCAATTTATTCATATATGTTTAAGTTTTTGGTACTGTATAGAAACTCTAGATATGTGACGAGAATTGCGAGTAAGCTCAGCCATTAGGAAAACAACAAACAACAAAGTGAAAGATGTGCAAGTATATTGTAAAAAAACTATAAGTAGAGAATCAGTAGTAAATATCATATTAGGAAGATAAAATAGAACCATAATCCGAATTTATTTCAAAAAGGAATAAAATTATTTGAAATTAGATTTTCTTGATTGGGACCTTGCATGGCCCTCCTCATTGTGCCAACTGTGGTTCGATTTATCGATCTTCTGCCATCCAGCCATGGTCTTATATCTCTGCTTGATAACCACAAGAGCCACTTGAGTTCAATATCATAATGAAACTTGGTCACAAGTAATCTTGCACCTCAAAACTTTTCTTGTTGTCTTCTTTTTAATTAAATTTTTTATTTAGCAAATCAAACTTAAATTTCTAATTCACGAATCTCTGTTCCTACCAAGACTGAAATGCGATTTCTCAACTAATGGTATATATATGCTTGGTTATCTAAACCAAAAAATTAGGAATTTTCAGATCAGTTAGCTAACTCTTTTTTTCTTTGCCATTCGAAATAGAAGTAACTCTATGTTTTCATTGGAATTCTGCAATAATATTAGGCAGCTTATAATGCTTCTCAATTATTGAGACAGAGAGCTTGTGAAACTACCATAGAACAAATAACGGCTAATTAGAGTTTAGATCCTGGATTTTATACCGGCTTAAAGTTTAGGTTCTGATTTGTCCAATTAGAAAATTTAGATCATAAATTTTTATTATTTATTTTAATTTTTTAATTATATCCTTTCTAGTTTACATAGTAAAATTTCATTGTCAAGCATGGAAGGAAGGGTATAATAAAAAATATGAAACAAATAATAAAAATTAAGGGTCTCAACTTTTCGATTGGACAAATCAGAACCTAAACTCTAAGCTGGTATAAAATTCACTCTCTAAACTCTAATTAGCCCAACAAATAACAAATAGTTCCAATATATATCCACAATATGTGACATTTTTTGTGCAAATAGAACCCAAACTTGTTCCAGAAATATTCCAAGAAATATAGGACAAAAATAAACTGTAATATGTAACATAACAATACAAAGTTTTGCACCAAACTAATTAAAAGGTTAATCTTCTACGTGACAATTGCTATTTGGAAAATTGATAACAGTATCACAATATTTAATGATCACGACCTTACACTGAATTGATGCTGAAGCCAGTAAGCTAGTAAGTTATGTTAGTTCTGTTTTTAGATGTTATCCTATGTGAAATAAATAAGTATTTTTTTTTATATAACAATTCTATATTAAACTTTAAATATGAAATTGTATAATTCAATAATACTTATATTATATAGTTATATAATGTAAATATTAATTTAATAACAAACTTTATTTCTTCCCATATCTCATTCACTCTCATTAAGAATTTGTGGTGTAGTGGTTGTTATGTTAAATTGTATACAAGAGATTTTTAGTTCAAATCTTGGTAGATTATTTTACTTTTTTTATTATTTATTTTTTATAATATTATGTATGGAATCTCATTTTGAAAGTTCGTTTCAAATTCCATAAGTTCGTTTCGGATCCCATGAGCTCAGAATCGACCCTGTCAATCGAAGTAATGTATCTGGGTCTAATTTATTCTCATTCTCATTCTCATTCTCATTCTACACGTCTCCACTTCAATATTGTATTTCTATAAAATTCCCTTTTAACTCACGAACTTCAAGTAACTTCTTTGATAACAAAGGTTTGACAACGTACGGAATGATTGCCACCTAAGAACAACCTGACACAAATACTTTTGGGTCCAAACTAATCCAGACATACTCTAGGCAGATTTTGAGGTTTGACGAAATCATTTATATTTAGTTTATATTTACTTTTTACAAGTTTGGTTATAAAAATAATTTCTTAGTACTTTCTTAAGTTATGTTATCTCTACTATTATAAAGAGTTTTAAAAACAGTTTAAAATAAATTCTAAAATCTTTTTAACTAACTAGTATGTATAAAAATAATTCTAAAATATTTCTAGATACCTCAATGTATATCAAAAGCCTATAAATATATCCATAAAAAAAAATCCTACTTAAAATATATTCAATATTAAAATTTTATTTAAATAACATATATCCGAACTTTATATATATATATATATATATATATATATATATATATATATATATATATATATATAACAAATTCTAATTAAAATATATTTTAAATATTTTTTTTAATATAATTTAAATTCATATCTAAATTTTTAGTAATCAGAGGATTTTTTTTTCCTTTTGGTACGTACAATACATGTGAAAGTGACTAGTTATAAATAAATAGTTGTAGAGAGAAAAGAGGTTATGTTGTGAGTTGCTCGGAGTTTTATCTATTTTAGTTCTTGTTCTTGAGAATTGAGGTACCAATACTGGTATATTGGATTGTTGCTTTAGCAATCGACATTTTCGTGTCATGTCACGTGGCATCAGAGCCTCAATGGGTCGCGGGGCATGTCAAACCAACGATGACCAATATCTACCTAAACAAAGGACGAGGATAAAAGGTCTTTTTGCAACTATCCATCGCATCGAAGTCTTTACGTGAGAATTGAATCTACATGTTTAACGAGTTGAGCCGGTGGTAAGCTTCAGGATCTAGTGAGAAAACCTGTTTGAGATCCAGAAATGGCACCACAGGTGAGCAACGTACATCCACGACCTCCCGAGAGAGGGTCATACACTGACATGAGATAATCGTCCACGAAAGGCTTGTGTGGGTTCATCAAGCTCAAGTAAGGAGGAGTATGATCAAGATGTATCGTGATGGTGATTGTGGCTAGCGATAGGTCGAAGGGTGCTATCAATGTTGGGACAACGTCAGAGGATGCAGTCGTTGTAGCAACTATTGGAGGAACCACATTCATGACGACTGTCGCACTAAAGGTCGATGGCAACGATTACGCTTATCAATAAGTCTTTCTTGTGGAGGAATCCACAAAACAAAGATGTGTTCATGGTGTGTTAAACAAGGTCTTGATAATACCAATCCACCATGATTCTATGCGAAAGAACAATTTATTCTGAATCTGTTGTACCATAAAGGACAAAAGATTTGGGGTGGTAATCGACAACGTATGCAAGTCAACAAGTCCTCGTCAGACGACGGTGGCATCATTTTCTACCCGAGACGGATCCAATTTTTTTTTTTACCTTTTTTTCATACATATATATATATATATATATATATATATATATATATATATATATTTTGATTTTTTTTGATTTTTTTTATATAGTAGTCTACAAAATTTATGGTATCTCATCCCAGTTATAATTTCTGGATTCGCCTATGTTTTCCACTCTTGCTTCCATCCTCCACTTTTTTTTATCTTCTTTTACTGATGCTTTAACCACTTCGTCTGTCTCACATATTCAGTGGTATCCTTCTCTTCAGAACTACTAGAAGCTAGCTACTGCCACCTGAGACGTCACATATATCATCACTTCGTCGACATTTACGTTGACAAATGGAGGTCATCTCCATTTGATGATGTTCATTTTGACATTTGGGGGCTTCATCGTATAGTTAATTAGATCTTTCTTTGGTTATCAATATTTTATCATCTTTATTGATGATCACACTCGGCTTACATTGATTTACATGTTTAAGGCTTGTAAGTATGTTTCCACTTTTCCACCAAGAAATTAAGACTGAATTTGGGTGCAATGTCAAAATTCTCCATATCGATCGATAGTGCCTTAGAATATATCCAACGTGATCATCCCACTTAATGTGTTACTTATGGTATAACTTGTTGGTGTTTTTCATTTGGCTTTGCGAGTTTTAGTTCCATATTAAAAAACTACCAATGTGTATATTTCAATATATAGCTATGCTTAGTATTGATATATGCACATGGGGTGGAGGCCCATGCGTGTTGACTTTTCCTTAGAGGGATTAAGTGTGAACTCCATTATGACAATCTTTATTTTGTCACCACCTTTGGAAAATTTTTCTTAGGAGCTAAGTTCCGCAAACTCGGGCTCGTGTTCGTGCTCAAGGGCACAAAGTGATGCTTTATTGGCGCACTTTGCACGTCAGCATCGTCGCATGGCGCTTATGCGCTCTTTTCTTGCACGAGTTTCATGCATGGTTGCTAGCTCGTGTCAGCATCGTCGCATGGCGCTCATGCGCTCTTTTCTTGTGCCAGTTGCATGCACGGTTGCTAGCTCGGGCGCATGCTTCGTGGCGCATGCGGCTCGGTGCGTATGCGGCTCGGTGCCCATGCGGCCAGGAGTGCATGCAACCTGTGTCCATGCAGAGCGCTCTTTTCTTGCGTGAGTTGCATGCACGGTTGCTAGCTCGGGCGCATGCTTTGTGACACATGCGGCCCGGTGCCCATGTGACCTGGTGCCCATGCGGCCTGTGCTCATGCGTATGCGGCTCGGTGCCCATATGGCCAGGAGCGCATGCGGTCTAGTGCCCATGCGGCCTGTGTCCATATGGAGCGCTCTTTTCTTGCACGAGTTGCATGCACAGTTGCTATCTCGGGCACATGCTTCATGGCGCATTCGGCTCGATGCGTATGCGGCTCGGTGCCCATGCGGCCAGGGCCTTGCGGCCTGATCGACATGAGGCAATGTGCTATATGGAGAGTCTAACATGGAGGGGACATGATATGCTTTCGGCATTTGGCGGTGTTGTCTGTCTCATGCAGTACATTATTTCAGGCGGTGCTAGCGTATGCTTTCGGTGTTTGGCGGCACTGTCTGCCTCGTGCAGTGCGGCGTGACTTGCAACGCCGACCACTCTGACACCCGGATTTGGGGGATCTGGTTGGTCAGCGCGTATGCGGCCTGAAGTTTCCTCAGGCCGCATAGGTGTTATTTTTCACTATATATAGAGGACCTCCTCTTTCATTTGAGAGAGAGAGAGAGAATACAGATGGAAACCCAAGTATACCAGATCATATGCGGCCCAGAGTGTCCCCCTCTTACATGGTGCTTTTCGAGTATTTTTGAAGGTGACTTTGAGCATTCAAGAAGTTCTTTTATGAACTTGCTGGTTCCTGAGGGCAGATCGTCTGTACGACGAATCTTTCTTTGAGCAACGGCAATTTTGACCACCCCAGCAATGCGCTTCTCTTTAGTTTTTCCTTTGCTTCATTTTTTCTCATTGTAGCGTCTGCGAACATATAGAGGACATCCTCTTTCATTTTTCTTGTTGCTTATTGTAATCTTTATTTTCTTCGGAGCCAGTTTATAACCTGTTCTTGGTTCGTGCTTCGTTGGAATCGAGAAATATCAGATAAGAAACTCTTGTGTGAATCTCTGATCTCGACGACAACTTGGGTTCCAGTAGAGGACGGACCTTTGGGTCTCGCTAACAGCTCTTCTATGGCCCGCGTTCTACCATCTTTGATCCGTCGATGGACTAACAATCTCAAAGCAAGATTCGCCGAAAGATGTAGAACATCTGAACAAATCTTCTCGGCAACATGTTTTCATAAACTTGAGAAGATTGACAGGATATACTTCGAACATTTGGATGAGGGAAGGAGTCCTTTGTCCAATGTTGAACATGAGTTGTCAGAACCTACCATTTTCCAGGATGGAGGAGTTAGCGTTTGAAGGACGCACATTCTAGTTGGAAGAAAGATTACAAGTTGACCAAGGATTACAGAATATGCGTATAACGAGACTTAGCGCATGGCAGTTCTTGGCGGTTGGCAAGACTTTGCCACATAGCAGTCTCTTACCGCATGAAGACTCTTGCTGCATAAAAGACTCCTGCCGCATGACAGACTCTTAGCGCATTGAAGGTCCTGTCGCATGACAGAGCTGGCCGTATAGTGTCTTGGATGCATGCAGGACGCATAGAAGCTTATGCGCTAGACAGGACTTGGCGCATGGCTGGAATTGGAGCTTGAAAGCAGAAGCAATTCGAACCAATATAGCAAGGTATAGTTAAAACTTGGTTCCTTTGATTACTTAACTTGGTTGCTATGATTATGCAGGTTGAGTTATCAAGCGTGGTTACTGACTGGTGGATAGACACTGGTGCATTCGGCCACGCATGCTCTTTGAAAGAGCCATTCACCAAAGTAGAGCACTATCTCAGAAGAAGGTCTCTATGGCGAACAAGTGTCAAGTAGAAGATCTAGGGATCAAGATGATGATTCTGGACTTCCGGCTTGGGGAGGAGATTGCTCTTATTGAGTTGTGACGCATCTGACTAAAGGCATCTTTTTTAACAAAGCTGTCTAAGTTCAGGGATATCTCTAAGATGTGGGGTTCAGGAGGTGGAGAGACGTAATGGCTATGTTCAGACATAGGTAGTCAGGAAGTCATTTAGACGGATGACTACAAGTACAGATCCTATGGAGCTGGTGCGCTCATATATCTGTGACTTCTATTCTCCACAAAGGGCCGGGGTAAAGTTTACCACTTCTTTTTTTAACAATTTCCCGGGAAACGCGTTCGCGTGTCTTCTCATAATCGAAGGATGAAGCGTTCGAGAACCTCAGGGACTTCAAGTTTGGAGCTAAACGTTATATCGGTCCACAATCAATAGAATCAGAAGTTTTCTATACGAAGAGCATTGTTCTTTGGATTCGCATCGTTCAGCTTAGAACATGGAATTGACTATGGAACATGCATTTTTCTTTGGATTCACATAATTTAGCTTAGAACATAAAATTGTCTATGGAACATGCTTCGTTCTTTGGTTTCAGATCGTTCAGTTTAGAACATAAATTGACTATAGAACGACATCTTCGTACTCTTCTAGTCCATTGAAGGTGCAGATAGGAAGGACGAGCAGTTAACAATAATGATGACTTCTATATTGTTGTTCAAAGGGCCTTTCAGATTGTCTGTGGGAGAAGCTTGTACTTACGGTCATGTCCTTAGTAACGTTCTTCACTTCTGAAGTAACTCTGGTTCAATGTCAGATCCACATGAATATCGTTCGATTGTGGGAGTTTTTCGGAGGACCGTATCATCCAGAGTTGTTGGAACTTCTAAAGAAGAAGTCGTAGTCTAGAAAGGAGTAGTCTTCTAAGAGACAATATTTTAACCAAAACTCGAAGAGCAGTCAGCTAGAAGAGTCAGGAAGACGAAGGACCAAATATGATCTTATCACCTATCATATGGAGTTCGTACCACTTAACAATAATGAGGTGATGAAGACCAAGGACTCGGTCTGCTGGGAGGAGGCAGTCCATGCAGAGATTGACCCCATATCAACACTTGAATGTTGATCAATCTACCTGAAAGAGCTAAACCTTTCAGATGTTTATATATCTTCAGTAGAAGAAAATGGAACCAGCAAGAACAGTTGAGTTCAAGAATAGGCTTATAGCCTAGGAATTTTCTCAAATAACAGGGGGTTGAGTTCTTAAGCACCTCGTTGAGGGTGTCATATATTAGGATGATGATTATCGTGGCTGTTATTCATAAGCTGATTGTTTATCAGATGGAGGAAGACAGTCATAAAAGATTCACGGACAACAGTCAAAATTATTTGTCATTCAGGTTTGAAGACAGTCTGCGGGTTGGTGATATCTCAAAAATAGCTTGAAGCAAATCCTATGATGTGGCAGCAGGAGTTTGACAAGTCATCTAGTCAAAGTTGGCATAAAATCAGCGAGACAGACAAATGTGAGTACACAAAGTTCGCTGGTAATAAATGAGTCATCTTTTGTATTTATGTGGACGACTAGCTAATCCCAGCTGCGGGTATAAAAGTGTCACTAGAACAAATATGTCCTTTTATCCAATCTCAAGACATGGGATTGCAGATATCATCCTTAAGAATATAAGATAATCCGGATGCCAGGGGGGCTTGCTCTATGAATGAAGAGCTGATCACACATTTTGGGTATCAGGGACGATATTTCTCTGGTGTGACATGGAGATGAAGCCTTATCCAAGGGAAAGCATGAGACAGTTAGTGTAATCAAGCATCATCAGGTGCATGATTCAAGCTGTGAGTACCACCAGTCCTGATATAGCTCTCGCTGTAGGGATGCTGCGTCAGTTCAGGAGCAATATATGTATTGTTGAACACTGGAAGCTGTGAAGAGAGTCGTCAGAATTCTCAAGTGGACTCAATGGTATATCCTGCACTATATCAGTTATCCAGATATGATATAAGGCTTCAGTGATGCCAGTTGGTGCTCAGGAAAGAAGAGTGAAAGATCCACAAGAGGACGTGACTTCTCTAGGAGTAGTGCTGCTAGATCATGGAAGTCGAAGAAGCAGTCTTTACTCTCAGAGTTCTATGCACTATCAGCTACAATATATTAAGCATGATGGCCCTGGAAGCTCTCAGATGATCTTTCTGTGGTTATTACACAGATTTGGGTGATACCGACATACTGTGAAAACCAGGAAGCTGCAACAATGTCATCTATTCATCTCTTCAAATGTCTGAAGAGAACTATGCGGATAAAACAAAAAATACTGAATGAGGTCAGCTAGCATGGATCATTACAGTGGCTAAAAGTTCAAAGCCAGGTGATTCTAGCAAATCAGTTCATAACAGGCCAGTACAGAATACTAAATGAGCGCAGCTAGGGTGGATTATTACAGTGGTTAATATTCTGAGCCAGGTGATTCTGGCAGATCTGTTCATAACAGGTCAGTACAGAACACTGAATGAGCGCAACTAGCGTGGATCATTACAGTGGTTAAAGACCAGAGTTAGGTAAATCTGGCAGATCCGTTCATGATAGGCCTCAAGTGCCAATTGATCGTAAGAATTATAAAGGAGCGTAGTACTCCATGCTACCGTGGGGTGACACCACCATGAGGTACCTCGACAGGGTAAAGCCTCGGCTTCGGGCTATGTCACAGCAGTAGTATCACCACATATAGTTAGAGTCAAGTACTATAAAGAAGCGTATTACTCTATGTTACTGTGGAGTGATACTACTATGAGGTACCTCGACAGGGTAAAGCCTCGGTAGTAGGTCATGTTACAGCAGCAGTAACACCGCACATAGTCAAGGACACAACAGATATGAGCTTGGAGGACCTCTGGTATTGCGTCTCTGTAATCCTACCATGCATTTAGTTTTATATTATTGGTTCAAAGAGAAATCTACCAGGCATCTAGCTATTAGTTCAAGGGAGTAACATTGACCAGGAGTATATCAGGTACAGTTGATAGTCCTCAGGGACAATGTGGGATACGTACCCGGAACCACTGTTGCCTACTATTTGTTCTTGATCAGAATATTTTTTGTGGAAGGATGGCTTTGACGCCTTAATGAGTTCTCGAGCATAGTAAATGTCCGACGTGCGTTGCATGCAGCACGAGTAGTTTCAGCACTACAAGGGACTTGTATCACATGCTACAGTGGCGTGACACCACACGAGGGAGTGAACCTCAACTTCTGGCTATGTCATAGCGATGGTAGCACCGCACATAGGCAGGTAGCCTAATGCTGAAAAGAAATAGAGAATGGTAGTACATCACTACAAAGAGGCCTATGACCTCATGCTATAGTGGGTGACACCACATGAGGGAGTGAACCTCGGCTTCGAGCCCTATCACAGAGGCGTAGCACCACACGAAAGTGCAAGATTTCATGCTGGGAAGTAGTAGAATACTTCTAAGAGGCTTGTGACCTCATGCTTCAGTGGGTGACACCACATGAGGGAGTGAACCTCGGCTTTAAGCCATGTCACAGTGGCGTAGCACCGCGTAGGAGCGCAAGGCTCCATATTGTGTGTACTAACGACACTACTAAGAGGCTTGTATCCTCATGCTACAGTGGTATGACACTATAAGAGGGGGATCCTCGGCCTTGGGCGGCCATGTCTTCCAGCGTAACACCGCACAGAAGTGCAATGCTTCATGCCGGATAATAAACTCTCTATAGTGAAAGAACTCACCTAAGTGTATGGATAGAGATACATGCCGTCTCTTGAAGGAAAGTTTGTATACGCCCTAGATACATACACTGAGACCAGGTCAGCACATGGTCTTTAACGTGTGACCGGATGGCAGAACTGAGGTTATTGTGTGAGTAGAAAGAATAGCAACTATGGTACAAAATTCAAGGCCTAGTCCATTCTTGTATCGTACTGTTGTTTGACCCATGCGGGAAGATTCAAGTCGTCGGTGACATCTATCCTAATGCATGATGGCAGCCACTATGAGGAACACTCAACCATATATTGTGATATATATATGGGGTATTGTAGGTATTTCCACTTGGCTTTGGGAGTTTTAGTCCACATTGGAAAACCACCAATGTGTATATCTCTATATATAACTATGCTTAGTATTAGTATATGCACATTGGGTGGAGGCCCATGCAGGTTAACTTTTCCTAGAGGGATTAAATGTGAACTCCATTATGAAAATCTTTATTTTGTCACCACCTTTGGGAAGTTTCCCTTAGGAGCTAAGCCCCGCAGGGGCTTAACGACTTGGACTCGGACTCGGGCTCGCGCTTAAGGGAGCAAAGTGACGCTTTGTTGGCTCACTTTGCACTTAGCACGTCAGCATCGTTACATGACGCTCATGCGCTCTTTTTTGCGTGAGTTACATGCACGGTTGCTAGCTCAGGCGCATGCTTTATGGCGTATGCGGCTCGGTGCCCATTCGGCCAGGAGCGGATGCGGCCTGGTGCCCATGCGGCCTGTGCCCATGCTGCCTGTTCTTATGCGGCCATGTCCTTGCAGCCTGGTCGACATGAGACAAGGTGCTATGTGGACAGTCTGACTTGGAGGGGACATCATGCTTTCGGCATTTGGCGATGCTGTCTGCCTCGTGCAGTACAATGTGTCAGGCGGCACAAGCGGCTACTTTCTGCATTTTATGGCACTGTCTGCCTCGTGCAGCGTTAATTACGGTGCCGATAACTCTGACACCTAGATTTGGGGGATCTGGTCGGTCAGCGCATATACGGACTGAAATTTTCTCAGGCCGCATAGGTGTTGTTTTCCTCTATATATAGAGGACCTCCTCTTTTATTTAAGAGAGAGAGAATACAGATGAAAAACTGAGTATACCAGATCATATGCGCCCAGAGTGTCCCCCTCTTACATGGTGCTTTTCGAGTATTTTTGAAGGTCACTTTGAGCGTTCTAGAAGTTCTTTTATGAACTTGCTAGTTCTTGGGGGTATATCGTCTGTATGGAGAATCTTGCTTTGTGCAACGGTGGTTTTGACCACCCCGGCGAGGAGCTTCTCTTCACTTTTTCTTTTGCTTCGTTCTTTCTCATTGTAGTGTCTACGAACGTAAAGAGAAGAATATTTTTCTTGTTGCTTGTAGTAATTTTCATTTTCTTTGGAGCCAGTTTGTAACTTATTCTTGATTCATGCTTCGTTGGAATCGAGAAATATCAGATGAGGAACTCTTGTGTGAATCTCTGATCTCGACGACAACTTGGGTTCCAGTAGAGGGCGGACCTTCGGGACTCGCTAGAAGCTCTGCTATGGCCCGTGTTCTACCATCTTTGATCCATCGAGGGACTAACATAACTCATCAAACTTCGTGTTCTTATACTTCTCATGAAAATGGTATTGTTGAACGTAGAACCTGTCACCTTTTTGACATCGCTCATACTCGCACGTCTCATCTGAATGTCGACCCTAAGTATTTATAGAGTGACGTGGTTGTTATTGCCTCGTACTTAAGTCATGAATCATATGTTTCTTCTATTCTCATGGATGGTTTCAGCTCCTTTGCTCGGCTTAGCCCCTCATATCGTCATATTCCTTGCTCTCTCACTATCTTCTATTTCTCTTTTACATACAACAAAGAAGGCACTTATTATACCACCCTGGAATCATACCAACGTATGAAGATATATATGCTTTTTTTGCGAGTCCCAAAGTCAAATCAAAGTAGAGGAGGTCCACAAAGTAGAGACTCACACAAAAGTTCATCTCTGTAAAAGTTGGTGTACTGAGATCCACACAAGAGTTTCTCTATAGTGACATACAACTCCACATAAGTACTAAACCAGAAACATGTTACAAACTGATGACCCAAAGAAAATGCAAATACAACAAGAATCAGAAAATCGTTCTTATTTTTACGTCCTCAGACACTACAACGAGAAGGAACGAGAACAAAGAAAAGAAATACAAAGAAGGCAACCCCTTGTTGGGGTGATCAAAACCACCAGAGCTCAAGCAAGATTCACGCTATATGACGAACTGCCCCCAGGATCCAGCAAGTTCACACGAGAACTTCTGGAACGCTCTTGGTCACCTTCGGATCACTCAAAAAATAGTTTGTGGAAAGGTGCTCATTGCGACCACATTTTGCTCTGGTGCTCTCCGTTTTTCTCTCTTACTAAAAGAAAGAGAAGCTCCTCTATATATAGAGAAAAACAATACCTATGCGGCCTGAGAAAGCTCAGGGCCGCACATGCGCAATCCGACACCAGGCCGCATGTGCAGTCGTAGCAGCATGCGTCCCTGCCGTCGCCGGTCATGTTGCACAGGACAACACCGTCAAATGTCGCAAACCGTCGAAAGTAGCAGTCCCTGTGCACAGACAACCTTGCGTCGCATACGCCGCATAAACCGGATAGCACAGATAACCATACGCCGCATACGCCACCAACAACTGACCCTGTCCCCTCCATATGTGACTCGCTCATACAAGCTCGCTGGCTGCATAGCACCTGGCGATATATCTCCAGGTCACCCAGGATGCATAGCGCCTGGACGCATAACACCTGGACGCATAGCTCCTGTCTGCATAGCTCCAGGCTGCATAGTCCCAGGCCCTAGCTCCTGGCCGCATAGCGCTACAAAGAATGCACCCGAGCAAGTAATCGTGCATGCAACTCGGACATAAAATGAGCTCACGAGCACCATGCTACGATGCTGACGCATATCTCCTAGCCGAATAGCGCCTCAGCCGTATAGCACCACGAAGCATGCGCCCGATCAAGCAACCGTGCATGCAACTCGCGCATAAAATGAGCGCACGAGTGCCATGCGACGATGCTGACGTGTTAAGTACAAAGTGCGCCAACAAACTGCCACTTTGAGCCTTGCGTCCTTGAGCCCGAGCCTGAGTCCGAGTCCGAGTTTCTAAGCCCCTTTGGGACTTAGCTCTTAAGGCAAACTTCCCAAAGGTGGTGAAAAATAAAGATTGTCATAATAGGGTTCACACTTAATCCCTCTAGAAAAATCAACCCACATGGGCCACCACCCTATGTGCATATACCAATACTAAGCAAAGCTAATATACACATTGGTGGTTTTCCAATATGGGACTAAAACTCCCAAAACAAAGTGGAAAAAACTAATAATTCCCTACATATATCACATATGGTCGAGCATTCCTCACAGTGACAACCCATAATGCATTAGGATAGATTTTGCCTACGACTTGAATCTTCCCGCATGGGTAAAAAAATAGTATGATACAAGAATGGACTATGCCTTGAATTTTGAACCACACCCGTTGTTCTTCCCACTCGCACAATGACATCAGCTATGCCTTCGGTCGGACATTAAAGGCCCTGTGCCGACCTGGTTTTAGTGTATGTATCTTGGGTCTCTACAAGTTTACCCTCAACAGACAGCCTATATCTCTGTTCATACACTTAGGTGAGTTCTTTTAAGAGAGTTTAATATTTTCCAGCATGAAATCTTGTGCTTCCGTGCGGTGCTATGCCGCTGTGACCTGGCTCGTAGCCGAGGTTAACTACCTCTTGTGGTGTCACCCCTAGTAGAATGAGGTTACTTATCCTCTTAGTAGTGCTGTACTATATCCCAGCATGAAGCCTTGCGCTTCTGTGTGGTGCTACGCCGCTGTGACGTAGCTCGCAGCCGAGGTTAACTACCTCATGTGGTGTCACCCACTATAGTATGAGGTCACCGGCCTCTTAGTAGTGCTATGCTACTACTCTCTATCTTTTCAGCATTAGGCTACCTGCCTATGTGCGGTGCTGTTAACGCTGTGACATAGCCCAAAGCAGAGGTTTTACATCTTTTACCTCATTATAGTGTCACGCCACCGTAGCATGGGATACAAGTCCCTTGTAGTGCCGAGCTACTCGTGCTTCCTGTAATTCACGCCGGACATTCACTTTTCCCGAGAACTCATAAGGTGTCGAAGCCACCCTTACACAGGATTTATATAATATAAATATAAATATCAAGAACAAGAACAAGTAGTAGAACATAGTGGTTCTGGGTACGTATCCCATCCTGTCCCGAAAGACTACCCACTCTACCAGAATCTGCGCATTAACCATTGGAAGATTGTACATGAGCTCCCGAAGCCACTCCGCTTCATCTACTGTACCCGCAAGTGCATAGAAACTCAAACTCCATTGATAAGTGTGAGAGCATAGTCTGCTTTTCGACTTCCACTATATAACAGGTCCACCCATTGAGAAAATATATCCTCCTGTGGATCTCTCGCTCTCTTCTTCTGATCACCAACTAGCATCACTGAAGCCTTCTACCACTGTTGAATATCCGTTGTAGTAAAGTAAAAACTGTCTTCTTGATGTATCTCATCACCCACTTCTAAACTTTTCAGTATTCAACACCTGGTATCATGCCCCGATCTTCGGTATGATCAACCGTCCCCACTAGGCGCGAATCACCGTACCAGCGCTCCAGCGGGACGAACGTGCCCATCATGGATATGATCTAGCTCGAGCATAAGCTGCGCCCGTACAAGGCTATGATCTGAACATGCGGTAAAAGTGACTAAGCCATAGAGTCCCACAGATAGTCTGAATGCAGCGGAGAAAGAAATGAACAGGCGATTGGTAACAAGTACACAGAGTCGTCATAGAGAAAGCATTGAATTACACAAGTATGGAAGTAAAACAAGTACTTTATTGATATTGAATCAGTATTACAAGCAACGCTAGGCCGAGATTAAAAGCGCTCATGCCATCTCTCTCGAAATAATAAAAGCGTGCCAAGTGGCTACAATTATGGAATGATACATATGTGATGTTCCAATATTATGTCCTGTATATATGCTTCAGCTTCGGACACAACGCTTCAAGGCTCCAGAGCGAACTCCACACCTTAGCTCACACGAAGTGGTTTCTGCACCGAATGAGATTCTCCCGCACCCTGCAAGCAATCTGTTGGGTTAACATTATATGAATGCACTGGTAGGGAGGCTTCTTGCCCGCTCGAAATCCAAACACGTTATATAGGTTCCATTCACCATCTATTAAGTGGTTTTTCTAGTCTTGCATTAGGATCAGTTTCATGGCATAATGAAAAGCCTAACTCGTGTGGTAGTGCACCGTGCGATATAAGAGTAACACGGCGAGACTTACCAACTTACCATTCGTCCTTCCCTTTCCAAGGCAACCAAGTTAAACCGAGAATGAATATATATAATCATGGATTCATATAAGAAAACACATGTGTCACGAGCGAGTTCTGATTCGGGTGCACGAGTTACAAGGATTACTTAGATGTGTTATACTCATAAGTCTCAGGTATTCAGATATAGGTATAGATACAAATATGATACACAGAGCGGTCACCTATAATGCAATGACTCGCACGCGGCTTGCCACAATCGAGCCAACTTAATCTATATGACAGAAGGTCACTGATATGACTTCCATAGTAGAAATTGTAGTCTCAACGCAAAGATGGTGTGCAAGCAATATATAATACGGGTGGCATTGCACCGATCCGGCCATAACAGACGACTATCAGACGGTTCCGTCTAGATCAAATCGGCCCCAGTGTCCCGATGACCGTCCACGAAAATCTTTCTTGTGCACCAAGTTGTCCGCGACATACAAGTCTTGGGTCTTCTAGATTCACAACATGATATGATAATTCTTGATTCTTGTTCTGAACGAGTATTGCTCCATGAGCTGTGATTCTTGCTTTACTTGACATGATTCTCATTCAGAGTTCAACGTGACTTGATGCATTTTCCTAGTCCGGGAACTGCCTTAGAGACCTAACGGTCCCAACTACTTGAAGGTTCATACTTGCATAGAATAACTATTTGATAGTCTTCTAGCTATACTATATGCATGCAAGACAAGATAGTGTTACAGGGGGTCATGGCATGAATTTATGTGACAAGCATTAAAATGAAGAAAATAAGTACAAGTTAGCATGTAAGCAGGCAATCATTGCATTTGTCTGAAACATAAGCATAATGAAACTTGTGGTATAGTCTACTTTAGAACATAAGCCTTTACGTTAGATCGGGTCTATGGGGTAGTGCAAGGAGTAAAACTGTACAAGGACATTATCATGCTACATAATCAATAAGACGAGCTGTGCAAACATGTGGAGCAGTACACTATAAAAAATATATAATGATCTACTTGAAGCATTAGCTAAGTCTACTTGTACGAAGCTAAGGTAGCATGCGAGGGTTTAATTATAGGCCAAGTTTTATTTCTATGTTCTAGCACAAGCAATACAAGATCAGATTAATCCCTTAGCTAGGTGCGTTGTATTCTTTATTAGCATGCATGGGGTAATTCGCCTTAGCGACTAGCATATATCATCCATATTTTTAAGTGTGCAGGCTAAGCAAAGACAGGTTCATTGTAATACCCCGTTCCACTCAAGCGGACTGCCGATTCAAACGGTAAAAGTGCAATGTCCTAACCCGCTTTCCTCAGGCGAGAATACTCGCTGACGCAAAGCATATCCAGACTTGTCCCTATAGGGAGTTCGGCATAGACTTTCAGAGGCTCGCTCGGAGTATCGCTTAACCGTGGTGAATCATCGCTAAGGTGGGTGGCTACGGTGAACTTGTCTTTGCTTAGCTAACACACTTAAACTATGGAACGATACATAGTAGTCGCTAGGTGAATCACCCCATGTATGCTAATAAGAATACAACGCACCTAGCTAAGGGAATAATCCTAACTTGTATTGCTTATGTTAGAACATGGAAATGAAACGTTGCATATATTCAGACCCTCGCATGCTACTTCGCCTTGTGCAACTGGACCCTGCTGTGCCTCAATAGAACGATATGTGTATACTCTTCTTAGTGCACTGTTCACTTATTTACACTGCACGACTCTAGACTATGTCGCTCGTTAAGTCCTTTTATGATTTTACTCCTCGGTTTACCTTCGGGCCCGAGCGAACGTGTATGCTTAAGTTTTCCTTATGAATGCATGCTTGCCTGCTTGTGTAGTTTATACACATTTGCCTTATTGAATGTTTGCTACACGAAATACCATACAACAATCGAGAACACTATCGTGTATCGTGCATGCATTCGAGTTAGCCAGAAGACTATCAAATAGTCCTTTTGTGCGATATGAATCTGTAAGTATCCGGGACCGTTAGGTCGCCAAGGCAGTCCCCGCACTAGGGGGATGCATCAAGGCAAGTTTATATCTGAATGGGAAGCATATTAAGTTTACATCTGAACAAGAATCATATCAAGTAAAAGAAAGAATCACAGCTCGTGGAGCAAATGCTCAGTTCAGAAGAAAGAATCATGGATTATGATATCAAGTTATAGATTTGGATGAGCCAAGGTTGCGTGTCGCGGACAACCTGTGCACAGGGGTATGAATTGGTTTTGCGGACGGTTGCTGGGGCACTGGGACCGATCCGATCCAATCCGGACAGAAAGTATGGAATAATCAGTATGTTAGAGGAGGAAATGGGGTGCAGCGGGGATCGCCACATGCGTTGTATTCCATTTTTATCTTGTGATTATAAATCGTTCTCTATGGCTTTGCCAACGATAATCGTTCATATAGATAAGTCATCCTCGCTTAGCGGCTATCCGCATGTGAGTTATTGCATCGCATCAAGAATTTGAATCAGCTAAACGATATGAATATGAAACATTTGTACGTATAGAACACTTCAGCATCATATGCAACACACCTGATATTATGAGTAACTCGTACACCGATATGAATGTCGTACTGAGACACTTATGTTTGCATATGCTAATGCCCTGAATATTTATATATGCTCGTGCATGAATTAACTTGGTTTGCCTTGGACAGGAAAGGACAAATGGTAAGTGGGTAAGTCTCATCGTGTTTTCTATTATATCGTACAGTGCACTGCCACACGAGTTAGGCTATTCAATATTGCCATAAAATTGATTCTAAGGCAACTAGAAAGATAACAAAATAGTTGGTGCAGGAAACCTATATTACTTGTTTGGATTTATCGAGCGGGCGAGTAGCCTCCCCACCAGTGCATTCAATGTACTGATAATCTACCAGATCGTTTGCAGAGTGCGGGAGAACCTCGTTCGGTACAGATGCCTCCTTCGTGTGTGCTAAGGCATGGAGTCAAATCCGGAGCCTTGGAGCGTTGCGTCCGGAACTGAAGCACATATACAAGATATAATATTGGAACATCGCCTGAACATCGCCTATACTATCATTCCATAATTATAGCCACTTGGCACGCTTTTACTGTTTGAGAGAGAGAGAGAGAAAGAGATCTGAGCAAATTGTAATCTCGGCCAAGAGCCGTCTGTAACACTTATTTATATCAATAAAGAGTTTTATATCAACTTGTGTTATTCAATGCTTCTGCTATTGTCAACTCAGTGAACTTTTTACCGATTGCCTATGCGTTCATAATTCTGCTGCACTCGGACAATCGGTGCGACTCTGTGGATTATAACTCTTACCGCCAACCAATGAACCATGGCCTTGCATGGGCGCGGCTCACACTCGTACGGCATCATGCCCAGATGGATCGAAGCGATCGTCCCACGGGAGCTCTGGTACGATGATTATCGCCTAGCGGGGACAGCCGATTTAGCCTGCGGGAGATCGGGGCATGATAGATTGGTATCAGAGCATGGCTATATGCCTTTGGACTTTGTTTTAATTTTTCTCAGTTTCAAAAGCTCGTTCGTGGGTTATGTGCACACTCTCTCTCAATGTCCCAAACGGAATATTCCAACAATAAGTCTAAATACTTTCGAAAAATGCATTTGAATGATGTAATTGCTTGTATGATATTGAAATGCTTGGCCTTGTTCCAACCTGTGTCAAGACCCTTTGGGGATAGGCTCGTATTTGAATCATGACTTATGTGCGAACCTGAAATGCCTATACATGTTTGCCCAACTGGTTTGTACGAAATTGAATATTATCCCGAACGGTTAGCTTCGCACACAGCCTTTCGGCTAAGTTATTTTGAGTATCGCGCGCCAAGATCCTTTGGTGCAAGCTAAGTTGCAATGGATTTGGATATCGTTCAGGAATGAGATGAGTCAAACTTAGAATACCAACCGATATAAACATTCTGGAACTTATCGCTTAGGCGAATATAGTGAATTGTGCTTAGATTTTAAGAGATAGCTAGAACGATATTTTGTATCGGAAGATACAAATCGAATATGGATTTGATCGGATGACTCAATTTCGAGTGGTGTATGGATCATTTAGAAATGTCCAAACGAATTTATAAGCCTCGTGCGATAGTTTGATTGAACGATTTCATAATGTCTTGAATAAATGATAAGGCTTATATCGAATTGAGATTCTCGAAAATGGAAATCGATATCTCGTTAAGAAAACTTATTAGAAACTTGGAGAATTGTACGAATGATTTCGGATGGAATCAAACGGATTAAACTTGAATACAATATCGCTTGAATAGAAGTTAGCCCGAAACGAATATTGTGTTTCGATGAAAGAGATGAACGATAAAGGATTTGGCTTAGAGTTTGGAAGAACGATCTTGAAATCAAGTTCGAAACAATAACTCTCAAAATCAGTCCCAACGAGAACGATTATCCTGCGGGAGCACCGACGTGGTGATTTCACGTATGGCGGGGATGATCGAACTCATGGAAACATGTTCGGTGATTATTCTAAACGAACTCGATGAATGGAACGTATCAGAATTTTAATGGACTTGGACGATTTGCCAGACGGTAACATTAAAGTTGGATGATTTTGCTAGATGAACTATAATAACTGCATAAACGGACTTGACTTGATGGATGATAAGATATCTCGATCGTGTCCAAGATAACCATAACATTCAAACATTCTTGTCTTGTGCGAGCGTAACTCTATGCTCGTACATGCGTCATGCCCGGGTTAGGACGATTATCCAGCGAGAGCGTTGACGTGACGATCTTACGTCCAACGAGGGTGATCGAACTTGCGGAAGACTGGAGCATGACAACTTATGGATCGTCTTAACTTTTGGTTCGACACGATAAGACAAATTTGGAATGCAAGTGATAGAAAATATTCTAATGGATAAGTTAGCCTAGAACTTGAAATAAATCATGCTTGATGGTTTCGTGAACGGATACGTAAATCGGGTTAAACGAATTGGAGTTATAATTAAAAGGGCTTAGAATCGAATCTTGGCTCAGTGGACTAGACTTGGAATGCATAAGGATTCTATCGAAATATGTTTGGAGGGATAGACTATATAAATCACTAGGCTTGTCCTGCATCTTGAATATTGTGAATTTATTGTACGGACTCATCTCCCGTGCAAACGAATATGTTATTGAGAGTAGGATAATCAGTGCTCGATGTTTAAAAATCTGAGTGAAATGAGCTTGGGTAGAATATCCCGTACAAATGAACAATGCTTTGACCCTAGGAATTGGGGCGAGCATCGTGTGACAAAATTGCATGATGAATCAAAATGTACTTGAACCTGTACCTATGACCTTGTGAGCTGACCTAGCAATAGGCAGATGACCCTGCACTGAGTGAATGAACCTGTGTTACCGAATTTACCATATTGGTTGAATAAAGCTTCATAACTGGGGCGACATGACTTAGGGTTAGACTTGGGAACGATAATGTGCTAAGTTTGACCCGAACGAATGAATGCTAGTCGGTAAACCGAATAGATTGTGCTTAATGGTAGTACAAATACTTAAGATTGAGTGGAATGAAAATAATATGGAATTTGATTGACCCTATCCAAAGTATCATTGTGATTCATGAAGACGAGAACCCTTGAGATTTTTGCAAGTAGCTTGTCCAATTTCACTATCTCGAAGTTTGGTTGAAGGCATATGTTTGAGGGATGCTTTGAACATGTGCATGATCCAAGACTAAAGGATATGTGAAACTCGAGTGCTAAGACTTTTCTATCGCTAAGTTGGTTAACATGCATATGTTTGAAGGACACTTTGAATCCGTGCACGATCCAGACTCGCGATATGCAGATCTCGATGATACTGCAAGTGAATATCCACCTGAACAAGTATAACAACTTATATAAGTTTGCCTCAGCCTTAGATCGTTAATCCAGATCGATTAAAACGTACTCCGCGTTAAGCAACATATCCCGCGCTAAGGCACAAATGAGCCCGACTCGGCATACACGTAACACGATGTAAGGATCGAGTAGGGAACTGTGTTTAAAATGGATTTAGTGGTACCGATTACTACGCTTGGGATAGATTCCATAATACGATAGTATGGCCTGCCCTCAGTAAGTCTCGAGGACGAGACTTTTTCTGAGTGGTGTATGATGTAATACCCCGTTTCGCTCAAGCGGACTGCCAATTTAAACGGCAAAAGTACAATATTCCAACCCGCTTTGCTCAGGCAAGAATACTTGTTGAGGTAAAGCATATCCAGACTTGTCCCTATAGGGAGTTCGACATAGGCTTTCAGAGGCTCGCTCGGAGTGTCGCTCAACTGTGGCGAATCATCGCTAAGGTGGGTGGCTACGGTGAACTTGTCTTTGCTTAGCCAGAACACTTAAAATATGGAATGATACATGCTAGTCGCTAGGTGAATCACCCCCTGCATGCTAATAAGAATACAATGTATCTAGCTAAGGGAATAATCCCAACTTGTATTGCTTATGTTAGAACATGGAAATAAAACGTTGCTTATATTCAGACCCTCGCATGCTACTTAGCCCTGTGCAACTGGACCCTGCTATGCCTCAATAGAACAATATGTGTATACTCTTCTTAGTGCATTGTTCACTTGTTTATACTGCACGACTCTAGACTATGTCGCTCGTTAAGTCCCTTTACGATTTTACTACTCGGCTTACCTTCGGGCCCGAGCGAATATGGATGCTTAAGTTTTCCTTATGAATGCATGCTTGCCTGCTTGTGTAGTTTATACACATTTGCCTCATTGAATGTTTGCTACATGAAATACCATGCCATAATCGAGAATACTATCGTGTATTGTGCATGCATTCGAGTTAGCCAGAAGACTATCAAATAGTCCTTTTGTACGATACGAACCTATAAGTATTCGGGACCGTTAGGTCGCCAAGGCAGTCCCCGCACTAGAAGGATGCATCAAGACAAGTTTATATCTGAATGGGAAGCATATTAAGTTTACATCTGAATGAGAATCATGTCAAGTAAAAGAAAGAATCACAGCTCTTGGAGCAAATGCTGGTTCAGAAGAAAGATTCATGGATTATGATATCAAGTTATGGATTTGGATGAGCCAAGACTGCATGTCGCGGACAACCTGTGCACAGGGGTATGAATTGGTTCCGTGGACGGTTGCCGGGGCACTGGAACCGATCCAATCTGGACGAAAAATATGGAATAATCAGTATGTTAGAGGAGGAAATGGCATGCAACGGGGATCGCCACATGCGTTGTATTCCATTTTTTATCCTGTGATTATAAATCGTCCTCTATGGCTTTGCCAGCGACAATCGTTCATATAGATAAGTTATCCTCGCTTAGCGGCTATCCGCGTGTGAGTCATTGTATCGCATCAAGAATCTGAATCAGCTAAACGATATGAATATGAAATATTTGTACGTATAAAATACTTCAGCATCATATGCAACACACCTGATATTATGAGTAACTCGTGCACCGATATGAATCTCGTACTGAGACACTTATGTTTGCATATGCTAATGCCCTGAATGTTTATATATGCTCGTGCATGAATTAACTTGGTTTGCCTTGGACAGGAAAGGACAAATGGTAAGTGGGTAAGTCTCACCTTGTTTCCTCTTATATCGTACGGCGCACTGCCACATGAGTTAGGCTATTTAATATTGTCATGAAATTGATCCTAAGGCAACTAGAAAGACAACAAAATAGTTGGTGCACGGAACCTATATTACGTGTTTGGATTTGTCGAGCGGGCGAGTAGCCTCTCCACCAGTGCATTCAATGTACCGATAATCCACCAGATCGTTTGTAGAGTGCGGGAGAACCTTGTTCGATGCAGATGCCTCCTTCGTGCGTGCTAAGGCATGGAGTCAAATCCGGAGCCTTGGAGCGCTGCATCCGAAACTGAAGCACATATACAAGACATAATATTGGAACATCGCCTGAACATCACCTGTACAATCATTCCATAATTGTAGCCACTTGGCACGCTTTTACTGTTTGAGAGAGAGAGAGAAAGAGATTTGAGTGAATTATAATCTCGACCAAGCGCCGTCTGTAACACTTGTTTATATCAATAAAGTATTTTACATCAACTTGTGTTATTCAATGCTTCCGCTTTGTCGACTCAGTGAACTTGTTATCGATCGCCTATGCGTTCATAATTTCGCTGCGCTCGGACAATCGGTGCGACTCTGTGGCTTAGAACTCTTACCGCCAGCCAATGAACCACGGCTTTGCATGGGCACGGCTCACGCTCGTGCGGCATCACGCCCAGATGGGTCAAAGCGATCGTCCCGCGAAAGCGCTGGCACGGTGATTCTCGCCTAGCGGGGACGGCCGATTTAGCCTGCAGAAGATCGGGACGTGACATTCATCGTATCTATCCACCTTAGCGATGATTCGCCTCGGTCGAGCGATACTTCGAGCGCTCCTTTGAAAGTCTAAGTCTGAACTCCTAAAGGGCCAAGTCTGGAATCCTTTGCTTTAAGCGAGTCTTCTCGCTGAGAAAAATGGGTCGGGTCATCGCACTTGCGCCGTTTGAATCGGCTCTTCGCTTGAGCGGAATAGGTCGTTAAACTTGGGTTGCTCTTGAATCTACTCACCATCCCCACAGTAAAAGCAATGTCAGGTCTAGTGGCATTTGTAACATACATCAAGCTCCCGATGGCGCTAGAGTATTCCAACTGTTTGACATTTTTTCTGGGTTAGGCTTCAGTTTCTTATCACACCTATATGGAGTATCAATCCCTGGAAGATCCTGATATCCATAGCGTGTGAGCATCTTCTCCACATAGTGAGCTTGTGATAGATCAAGCCCAACTTTCGTCCAGATTATCTTAATTCCAAGGATGATATCTGTCACCCCCCAGTCCCAAAATACGTAGGACTAGGAACACGTAAGCATGCCAGCCGCATGGATATAGCAACTCCAATATATGGAAACCATAACCCATACGTACGCTGTAATATGAATATAAACTCACATGTGGTATATATATATTAATTTCACAAGTCACAGATATGCTAATCTCATCCACACAACAAGTCATAGAAAAGAAATACTAAACTAGAATAAGGAGTCTGAAATATCCGAAATAATAGTCGGGTGGAGACAAATCCACTACCAAAGACTATATCCAAACTAAAATGAGAGAGGAGTATAAAATCTACAATATAAAATAATATGAAGATAAAAGTGTATCAGCTAAAAGAATCCATCGCTAGATAATCAACGATGCTCAGAAGGTAAGACCTCCTCGACAGAAAATAATGCGTCAGGTCCAGGCCCGTACTCCTGCAAATACTCAAGAGCAGATACACCTGGCAGAGGACCAGGTCCTCAGAGGGACGTAACAAGATACAGAAAATATGAGCCAATTTGAATACAGTAAACATGCATATAATTTGAAAATAAATAAGTACGCTGTACAAGACAATCTATATGAATGCAAATGAGGATAACTTTTTGACGTATGGGCAAGGGTAGGCTACTCGATCTATCTCACAACTCACACACACGTCAATGGACATCAAAAATCGACATACCGCGGGGGTAGCGACCAGCGAGACTCCAAAAATCGACATACCGCGGAGGTAGCGACCAGCGCGACACACGCCCGTAGTACGAGCTATATACTACGGTTTACCAGAGTGGTTAAAAGCCCATACGCCTAATGATTGTCCTCTATGATACTAAGTGTCAAGTGTGTGTCAACATATTTAATATATAGTAATGACTAGAGAAAAACTACACATACAAGAACTATACAGAAATGAAATAAATAAAAGAACTATAAATAGCATGCAAAGTACTATAAACAATTTGGCAAGGTATCTTGCCTGGTAAGAAAGCTGCAAGGTGTACTGTCCAGAAGTCAAACGCACAGGATCAAAAGCTATGGCCGCAGAACAATATCTCCGGATGCTGAAATAAACATCACCAACTTTTCCGGAATAAGAAAAATAGCTAAAAAGTACTTCCCTTTCGTCCAATTTGGACACAGGGGCAAAATGGTAATTTTGGGTAAAAGTGGGGTCCACATGTGGCCCACTTTGCATCGAAAAGTGTGCCAAGGGTAACAGTCTCTAAATGGGATAAATTATAGGTCAAACAACTCTAAATGTCAATACGAACCCAACGGTTTGTCCAAATATGGATTCCGATGAGCCGAACACAATTTTGTCCAAAAATTCAACTGTGGGGCCCGCCAATTGGCAATTTGGTCAACCATCTCAGAATTGCGTGAAAATTGGGTCACGGGATCAGCGCGTTACCATGAGTCAAGTGGCACAAGTTTCGTCGCAATCTGACAATCGTGCACAAAATACGTGCGAGTTCCACAAAAGTTGCGACACGGAATGTGTCCGCGGATACGGCCTGATTCCGGCGCGCACACGCGTCCGAATCAGTTTCCACGAATTTTTACGTGTCCGTTTACGCTGCGTGCACCGTTCGGTACACTTGGTACATGGCGGGGCGGTCCCGTTTGGCGGGGCGCGCTCCGTTTTCCAACTTTTGGAAATCTGAAAAAAGTGGGTTCGCATAGTCTTGTGACGAATTTAATTATGTCCACAGCAGCTAATAACATAGGGTTATTTAACAGAAAATAAACTAGGTCAAGTGTTCTACATGTATCAAAAAGAATCACCGAATTCGGATCTCTGTGGTGAGAGATACGAACTCGGCAATATGGGTGGTCACCGCAGTTTTCTGCGATCCCAGAATTGGTCTGCTCTCGCCCACTTTGGACGCTATTTTTCGCCTAGGGGTACACGTTTTCCGTGGTTGGCTATAATACAACTATGAAAGAGGGTTAAGAGATGAGCATACCGGTGAAGACGGAACGGCGTTTGGTTGAGCGAGTCAACGGAAAACAATTCCGGAGCGAAGGTGCCTCGTGTGGGAATCTGCAGTGCGCGAGGTCGGAGTCGTCGGGATGGTTTGGACGGCTTGGCGGGGCTCTCTGGCTGCGGTGACGGCTCTAGATGAGAAGAGGGGGTCAGGATATTTTAGTTTAGGGTTTTTGAAAGATAAATATGTATATATATATATATATATATATATATATATATATATATATATATATATATATATATATATATATATATATATAAGATAGGAAGAGAGAGGGTGAGTTATATAGGTCGTGGGGGCAGCCGCGCGTATAGTAGCTGCTGTTTCATGGTTTTTAAAGGGAATTGATTGCTGTACTTTTTGTTGGAATAGTGTGTTTGCTAAGAGTTTGCTTTGTTTGCTTCTTTAGTATAGTTGGAAAGAGGTTTGTTATTAGTAATAGTATATTATTATTATTATTAGTAAATTCTTATTTAATAATTTTCTTTTCTTTTCTTTTCTAAATATATATATACATATATATATTTGTATATACATATATATTATATATATACTCATAAAAAAATTCATGGATTAGAATAATGCACACCATCAGGCTAGCAACTGCTTAAGGGGTCTCCTACATGGAATAAATTCTGAAAAATTTCTGATGGTCCCATAAATCCTCTAAGTGCCCGAACACCTAAAATAAAAATTATTAAAAATCTATTTCTCTTATTTAGCACATAATTACCATAATTAAATTATTAATTAATAGAAAAATAATAAATACGATTTTTTTGAAATAGGGGTTTTACATTCTACCCAACTTACAAAAATTTCGTCCTCGAAATTGACACTAACCCATATTCATAATGATAACTATAACTATTACACTACATTGGTATCTAGTAGGACTCCTAAAACTCATGGTTTGTCATTCTAACACTTCCTCATCTATTGTCCATCCACTATTTTATCATCCTCTAACTCGTCTACACTACCCAACTTACAAGATTCTACTAGTAGTCACATTCTTTGAAGCTATTATTTAGGTTTGTAAGGTAAATACATTTATTGGGTCGAGAATCTTGGAATACCTGTCTAGAATCTCATAACTATGACTTTTTCCATAACCGTCAAGTATCATAGTCTAATACTGCCACGCCACCTGGCCAGTATGGCTGCAGTAATTCGACTACTCTACCAAAATCGTCTGGCGGCAACTGTCGCTACCTCGCCGGCGATTTGTCATAGTCATCAGTTCGTAACAAGTGCCTTCAACTCTTTCCTAGGTATAGTCTAAGTTTTAGGAAAACACTTAAGGTCTTGACTAACTATTAGGGGCATGATCTGTCTCAAATGATCTAACAATTTCTACTATGCTGCATGGTGCTACTTAAGGGTTAAACTAATAAAGAATACATATATTGCTATAGTGCATATACATATTAAGAACCCATCCTTAGCTATCAAGTATTACTAACACATTTACATTTTAACTAACAAAATAAGGATAAGGTTGACATAAATTAACAATTCATAATGGCATGAAAGATACGACTATGATAGGAAGAGTTAAGCACGAGATAAGAAACGAATATAAAAGGAGGAGATGAGTCACCTAAGCGGGCGAGATAAGGATAGGGAAGAATACTATTACTGCTACTCACGTCATCCATTAGCATCGCGTGTATGCCATCTGGGTAAAATATACATACATCCTCATAACTGCTAAACTACCATATATATAATTCTACATCTATTTATACATCTAAGATCTTGTCACAATGGGGTTATGAGTATGCAAAGACAATTATAACTAAAAGGTCGTACCTGTATCTATGGCTTCCTGTGTCTGCTCTCCCATACTTGTCATAATGAGTGCTTGGCCTTGTACTTGATTGATCAACTGGGGTCTAGTCCCCTCCATTTGTGCAGACTGTAGAAGCAGTGGTGGGTCACTTTGGTCTTCTATACTTGAGGGTGTATGCGGTGTTCCTGATTCTAATGCCATAGACCTCTGGTTCTGCTGAGGACATCTTCGGGTTTGATGGTGACTTGATCCACATATCATGCATAGCCCCAATTGACGGTGACAGTCTCTATGAATATGACCTATCTTACCACAAAAGTGACAAGTACGGGGGTCCTTGGTTGGATATGGTGCAGCACTATCTGATTGCTGGCGTGTCAAAGGGTGTCTAATGGGTTCTCCTTGCTGTATCTTTACTGGTCCTTGGTGACTTCTCTGTTGAATTTCGTTTCCCTTGCTGATGGCCTCCTGGATCCTGGCCTCTGTCAATAACTCAGCATAAGAGATCCGGGACTGTGAGCTAGTATAGTGCTGGAGCTCCTGAGTCAGCCCGCGGTGAAACCTCTTAGCCTTCTCCAAGTCATTAGGTATTAGGACTGTGCCATACTTACTGAGACGGCTAAACTCTGGGTCATACTCATCAACCGTCTTGTCCCCTTGCTCTAGATGGAGGAACTGATCGTACAATACGTCCCTTACAGTATCCGGGAAGTACTTCCTCTCAAAGCATTCCAAGAATTGTTTCCAAGTCTGACGCGTACCCAACTGGCGCTCCATTGATTCCCACCAGTGATGCGCATTGCCTTCTAACTGAGTCCTCACGCCTATCATCCATAGGTCAGTAGGTAGTTGTGATGCCTCTAATAACTTCTTGGTATTGGCAATCCAGTTCGTGGACTCCTCTGGACTCTCATTGCCCTTATATGGCTTAGGGCCCATCTGCACAAAGTCCTTGACTGAACCGACCCGAGCTTGTGGTACTGAAGCTAGTGCCTGGGTTGGTACAGGGGCTAGTGGAGCCATTCTCTCAAGTGCTGCCAGAAATTCTAGCCTCTGCTCTGCTGTTTGCTGCCTTTATTCTTGCATTATCATCTGGAAGAATTGGAACAGCTGCGCTTGGCCATCTTGCGGTGCTAGTGGAGTTGGAAAAGTCCCATAAGGTATCATGGAAGGAGTTGATGGAATTTGATTGTTAGTCAGTCCATCCGGTCCGAGAAGAAGAGGTGTCGGTGAGGTCACTCCTAGTGGTTGGTCATCGTCCCCTGGAGACGTGTTGTCCCCGGTGGCGGCATGCCCGTTATGCAAATCCATCTCTCTGCAAGATATGGACGAAGGATTAAGAAGAGTACATGAATCAAGCAGGATGCAAGAACTTAAGTAGGACATGTTGGAAGGAAGGTAAGTTATAGTCAAGTGTGGATGAGATCTAAAATTCTAATCCTAGGTGCAGGCCCGCTCGGTACAGTTACGTAACCGAAACGGCTAACTCGACCTGCATGGGCCACCACAAAAACATGTCACCCCCCAGTCCCAAAATACGTAGGACTAGGAACACGTAAGCATGCCAGCTGCATGGATATGGCAACTCCAATATATGGAAACCATAACCCATACGTAAGCTGTAATATGAATATAAACTCACATGTGGTATATATATATTAATTTCATAAGTCACAGATATGCTAATCTCATCCACACAACAAGTCATAGAAAAGAAATACTAAACTAGAATAAGGAGTCTAAAATATCCGAAATAATAGTCGGGTGGAGACAAATCCACTACCAAAGACTATATCCAAACTAAAATGAGAGAGGAGTATAAAATCTCCAATATAAAATAATATGAAGAAAAAAGTGTATCAGCTAAAAGAATCCATCGCTAGATAATCAACGATGCTCAGAAGGTAAGACCTCCTCGACAAAAAATAATACGTCACGTCCAGGCCCGTACTCCTGCAAATACTCAAGAGCAGATACACCTGGCAGAGGACCAGGTCCTCAGAGGGACGTAACAAGATACAGAAAATATGAGCCAATTTGAATACAGTAAACATGCATATAATTTGAAAATAAATAAGTACGCTGTACAAGACAATCTATATGAATGCAAATGAGGACAACTTTTTGACGTATGGGCAAGGGTAGGCTACTCGATCTACCTCACAACTCACACACACGTCAATGGACATCAGAAATTGACATACCGCGGGGGTAGCGACCAGCGAGACTCCAGAAATTGACATACCACGAGGGTAGCGACCAGCGCAACACACGCCCGTAGTGCGAGCTATATACTACGGTTTACCAGAGTGGTTAAAAGCCCATACGCCTAATGATTGTCCTCTATGATACTAAGTGTCAAGTGTGTGTCAACATATCTAATATATAGTAATAACTGAAGAAAAACTACACATGCAAGAACTATACAGAAATGAAATAAATAAAAAGAACTATAAATAGCATGCAAAGTACTGTAAACAATTTGACAAGGTGTCTTGCCTGGTAAGAAAGCTGCAAGGTGTACTGTCCATAAGTCAAACGCACAGGATCAAAAGCTATGGCCGCAGAATAATGTCTCCGGATGCTGAAATAAACATCACCAACGTTTCCGGAATAAGCAAAATAGCTAAAAAAATACTTCCCTTTCGTCCAATTTGGATACAGGGGTAAAATGGTAATTTTGGGTAAAAGTGGGGTCCACATGTGGCCCACTTTGTACATAAAAGCGTGCCAAGGGTAACAGTCTCTAAATGGGACAAATTATAGGTCAAACAACTCTAAATGTCAATATGAACCCAACGGTATGTCCAAATATGGATTCCGATGAGCCGAACACAATTTTGTCCAAAAAGTCAACTGTGGGGCCCGCCAATTGGCGATTTGGTCAACCGTCTCAGAATTGCATGAAAATTGGGTCACGGGATCAGCGCATTATCACGAGTCAAGTGGCACAAGTTTTATTGCAATCTGACAATCGTGCACAAAATACGTGCGAGTTCCACAAAAGTTATGACACAGAATGTGTCCGCGGATACGGCCTGATTTCGGAGCGCACACGCGTCCGAATCAGTTCCCACGAATTTTTACGTGTCCGTTTACGCTGTATGCACCATTCGGTACACTTGATACACGGCGGGGCGGTCCCATTTGGCGGGGCGCGCTCCATTTTTCAACTTTTGGAAATATGGAAAAAATGGGTTCGTATAGTTTTGTGACGAATTTAATTATGTCCACAGCAGCTAATAACATAGGGTTTTTTAACAGAAAATAAACTAGGTCAAGTGTTCTACATGTATCAAAAAGAATCACCGAATTCGGATCTCTGTGGTGGGAGATACGAACTCGGCAATATGGGTGGTCACCGTAGTTTTCTGCGATCCCAGAATTGGTCTGCTCTCGCCCACTTTGGACGCTATTTTTCGCCTAGGGGTACACATTTTCCGAGGTTGGCTATAATACAACTATGGAAGAGGGTTAAGGGGTGAGCATACCGGTGAAGACGGAACGACGTTTGGTTGAGCGAGTCGACGGAAAACAATTCCGGAGCGAAGGTGCCTCGTGTGGGAATCTGCAGTGCGCGAGGTCGGAGTCGTCGGGATGGTTTGGACGGCTTGGCGGGGCTCTCTGGCTGCGGTGACGGCTCTAGATGAGAAGAGGGGGTCTGGATATTTTAGGTTAGGATTTTTGAAAGATAAATATGTATATATATATATATATATATATATATATATATATATATATATATATATATATATATATATAAGATAGGAAGAGAGAGGGTGAGTTATATAGGTCGTGGGGGTAGCCGCGCGTATAGTAGCTGCTGTTTCATGATTTTCAAAGGGAATTGATTGCTGTGCTTTTTGTTGGAATAGTGTGTTTGCTAAGAGTTTGCTTTGTTTGCTTCTTTAGTATAGTTGGAAAGAGGTTTGTTATTAGTAATAGTATATTATTATTATTATTAGTAAATTCTTATTTAATAATTTTCTTTTCTTTTCTTTTCTTTTCTTTTCTAAATATATATATACATATATATATTTGTATATACATATATATTATATATATACTCATAAGAAAATTCATGGATTAGAATAATGCACACCATCAGGCTAGCAACTGCTTAAGGGGTCTCCTACATGGAATAAATTCCGAAAAATTCCTGATGGTCCCATAAATCCTCTAAGTGCCCGAACACCTAAAATAAAAATTATTAAAAATCTATTTCTCCTATTTAGCACATAATTACCATAATTACATTATTAATTAATAGAAAAATAATAAATACGATTTTTTTGAAATAGGGGTTTTACAATATCTGCATATCCCATATCCTTCATACTGAATTTAGACTAGAGGAACATCTTTGTTCTAGTGATATATTCTTCATCCGAACCTAGGATTAGCATGTCGTCCACATAGAGACAAACAATAAAACCTCTATCACCAGCTCAAATTCGTGTACACACACTTATCAGTTTTGCCGACCTTGTAGTAATTTGATATGTTAACTTTGTCAAACTTCTCATACCATAATTTGGGAGCTTGCTTCAGACCATACAGAGATTTCACCAGTTTGCATACTCCGTCTTCAAAACCTTTGACGACAAACCCTTCTGGCTGCTGCATGTAAATCTTCTCAATCAGTTCTCCATTTTGAAATACTGTCTTGACGTCCATCTGATGAATCACCATTCTGTGAATAGTACCTAGAGAAATTAGCATCCTAATAGTAGTCATCCGTACAACAGGAGCATAGGTGTCAAACTAATCAATTCCCTGCATCTGAGAAAATCCCTTGGCAACTAGCCTGACATTGAACTTGTCAACAATTACGTCTGCTTTCATCTTTTTCTTAAAGATCCACTTGCATTCGATGGGTTAGCTCCTTCAGACAGATCGACTAACTACCATGTATTATTAGAAGTTATCGAGTCAAACTCGTTATTGACAGCCTCATTCCAGAAAATAACATCTCTAGTCTTCATTGCCTCATCATAGGTAAGCGGATCATCTTTCACATAATAAGTAACAAAGTCTTCTCCTAAGTCCTTCGGCCTTCTCACTCACTTTATCCTCGGCTCAGTGGATTCTGGTTCAAATATTATCTCATTAATGACAACTTCTTCTTGTACTACTTCTCTTTGAGAGGTACTTGCCTCGTCTGTGCTAACAATATTCTCCGGGACATCCGCGAGAATAATATTCTTGTGCCTAGCAAATGTAACGCCCCGCTCCGCGCCGGCGTTATATATCAAGGTGAGTGGGCAGAACTTCGTTCTCTGATTCTTGCACGCCTTAATAATAACCTGAGTTTTTGCTTGCAATATTTTCTTAAGAGAATGATAGAACCTGCCTTGCATGTTAATGAACGAACTTACCTAGCTTGTCTTTGAATCAATGTCTGCTAAACGAGAATCCTGAATCGCCTGCTTAGAGTGCATGAACATGTTCACTATCGTCTATGCTTCGAGAGAACCATACTGTGCCTGAACGTGTTCTAGTGATAAGTCGGATTGCCCCGCAATAACGATAACTGTTCTGATGGTTCGTCTCGTCTGCATACTAGAGTTTATTTGATAGTGTTCCATGCATTCGCACGCGGTCGGACAATGGCTTTTGGTGGAGAGCTGAACTGCATGCGTCCATGCCACCATGGGTCACAGCTGCCATTAGCTTCAGAGAATGAGTCATTGGTATGCTGTTCCACCAGCTGCCGATCCTGAGATACTCGGGGACCGCCCTGCATATAGCTAAGTCATTGTGTTGGCTTGGATAGTGACTGCCCCTAAGATTGTGCATCGTGTGTCTAGCCTTGCATCAGACCCTCGAGTCGCACGAGACACGCTGCGCACACCCTGAAACATGAACGGTTTGCTTGCTTGCATATTCAATATGAAACTCTGTTTCCAAACATATTTCCAAAGCAATGTAATATGACTCTGCTAGACAACTGCATGAAACGAACCTAGGTAAAACTAGAAAGATTACTAGTAATGTAATGTTTTATAACATGATTACTTAGTGCCTGTTTGAGTGAATGCTTGTTTCTGTTCAGTTGTTTTATCTCACCAGTACTTGTATAAAGTGCTGACCCACCAACAGTTTACTTGCTTGCAGGTACTGGATCGTCCGAGGGAGCGATAGGCGTGCCACAGTCCCGAAGACCCGGAAATCCTGGTTTCGATTGTTGCCCCGAGAATGCTATCGTATAAGGGGGCATAATGTATGGAACGAACGTGTGCCTTTGCTAAAGAAAACCCAAGTTGCCTCGATTGTCCCGAACGCTCAGTTGGCTAAATGTATTGCATTGCAACAAGTCCCTTTCCGCTGCTTACTCGATTGATGCGATGATAGCCAATTATCAACTTAAATGATTGGCCTTGCACGGGCGCAACCCCAGGCCCGTGCGGCATCACGTCCCCCGAAAGCTTGACTCGGGCCATTCGATTAGCTCCCCTTCCTCCCTCGCGCCCGCGGGACGGGCGCGGTGATTTGCGTCCGGCGCGCCAAGACACGGTGATTCATGCCCGGTTCGTTAAATCCCGGCCGTACGGGGCAGGGCGGGGGCGGAGCGGCGGCCCGGGCGGGACCGGGGCATGACAGAATGGTATCAGAGCGGAATCGATCTTCTGGCCCAATCCGTTGCTATGACTCTGAGATATTATCGATATGGTTTTGCAAAGAGCGTTCCATACAATAAGTCCATAGATATTCTCAAAGTGCAATTATTTTTTGAACTTGAATTGCTTGACTGTTTCGATTGAGTACGGCGAGGGACGGCACTATCGCTACTCAGAATATCGAGAAGTTTATCCTTGAAGTTTCGAGGACGAAACTTTTTGTTGGTTGGTAAGTATGTAACGCCCCACTCCGCGCCGGCGTTATATATCAAGGTGAGTGGGCAGAACTTCGTTCTCTGATTCTTGCATGCCTTAATAATAACCTGAGTTTTTGCTTGCAATATTTTCTTAAGAGAATGATAGAACCTGCCTTGCATGTTAATGAACGAACTCACCTAGCTTATCTTTGAATCGATGTCTGCTAAACGAGAATCCTGAATCGCCTGCTTAGAGTGCATGAACATGTTCACTATCGTCTATGCTTCGAGAGAACCATACTGTGCCTGAACGTGTTCTAGTGATAAGTCGGATTGCCCCGCAACAACGATAACTGTTCTGATGGTTCGTCTCGTCTGCATACTAGAGTTTATTTGATAGTATTCCATGCATTCGCACGCGGTCGGACAATGGCTTTTGGTGGAGAGCTGAACTGCATGCGTCCATGCCACCATGGGTCACAGCTGCCATTAGCTTCAGAGAATGAGTCATTGGTATGCTGTTCCACCAGCTGCCGATCCTGAGATACTCGGGGACCGCCCTGCATATAGCTAAGTCATTGTGTTGGCTTGGATAGTGACTGCCCCTAAGATTGTGCATCGTGTGTCTAGCCTTGCATCAGACCCTCGAGTCGCACGAGACACGCTGCGCACACCCTGAAACATGAACGGTTTGCTTGCTTGCATATTCAATATGAAACTCTGTTTCCAAACATGTTTCCAAAGCAATGTAATATGACTCTGCTAGACAACTGCATGAAACGAACCTAGGTAAAACTAGAAAGATCACTAGTAATGTAATGTTTTATAACATGATTACTTAGTGCCTGTTTGAGTGAATGATTGTTTCTGTTCAGTTGTTTTATCTCACCAGTACTTGTATAAAGTGCTGACCCACCAACAGTTTACTTGCTTGCAGGTACTGGATCGTCCGAGGGAGCGATAGGCGTGCCACAGTCCCGAAGACCAGAAAATCCTGGTTTCGATTGTTGCCCCGAGAATGCTATCGTATAAGGGGGCATAATGTATGGAACGAACGTGTGCCTTTGCTAAAGGAAACCCAAGTTGCCTCGATTGTCCCGAACGCTCAGTTGGCTAAATGTATTGCATTGCAACAAGTCCCTTTCCGCTGCTTACTCGATTGATGCGATGATAGCCAACTATCAACTTAAACGATTGGCCTTGCACGGACGCAACCCCAGGCCCGTGCGGCATCACGTCCCCCGAAAGCTTGACTCGGGCCATTCGATTAGCTCTCCTTCCTCCCTCGCGCCCGCGGGACGGGCGCGGTGATTCGCGTCCGGCGCACCGAGGCACGGTGATTCGTGCCCGATTCGTTAAATCCCGGCCGTACGGGACGGGGCGGGGGCGGAGCGGCGGCCCGGGCGGGACCGGGGCGTGACAGCAAACTTATCTTCAAAGAATTCTGCGTTGCGAGATTCTATGATATGATTATATTCAATATCAAGAAACCTTCGAGCATCACTCTTATCAGCATAACCCCGAAATATAGTCTTCGTAGTCCTCATTTCCAGCTTCTGTATCGTAAGGTCTGGAAGCATCACATACGCCAGACACCTCCAATCTCGAAGGACATTCAAGTTGGATCTGACCTTGAACCAGATTTCATGAGGAGTAATGTCAGATGTCGCGAACGACACTCTATTTAGAATAAACGTAGCCGTAAGCGTTGTTTCTCCCCAAAAGTACTTTAGAAGTCCTGATGTCAGCAATATGGAGTTTATCATCTCTGTCAGCGTTCTGTTCTTCCTTTCTGCTATACCATTAGATTGTTGATAATACGGAGTTATCGTTTCATTGATAATTCTATGTTCTTTATAAATGATGCAAATTCCAAGGAACGATACTCTCTGCCTCAATCACTTCTGAGTCATTTGATTTGTTAACCAGTTTGACATTCTACTTCAGCCTTGAAGTCCTTAAACTTCTCAAACACTTTGTCTTTCGACTTGAGAAGATATACGAACGCGTACTTCAATAAATTGTCAATGAAAGTGATAAAATACTATTCTAGCCTTTGTGGAGAATTATTTGAAGTCACATATATCTTAGTGTACCAACTCCAGAAAATCTGTGCTTCTGTTCACCCTTCTGAATGGCTTCCTGACAATCTTCATCTGCGCACAGACTTTATATTTCTCCACCTCCTTACCCCCATATTTGGAGATAAGGCATAGACTAGATATCTTGTAAATGCATTTATAATGCAAATGTCATAGTCTATTATGCCACAACTCAAGAGAATAACCAGAAGTAAATACTGCATTGATACAAACAGAAGGAGTTACAAGCTACATTTTAAACATTCCTTCGGTACATAAAGCTTTTTCGAAGTATTTTCTCTTGTAGGACATCACCATCTGACCGGCATTGATATCCATCCTCAGGCCCGCCTTACATAGCAGACTCCCAAAAACCATATTTTTGGCAATCATTGGTACGTGCTTCACATTCTTCTGTGTAAGTAACTTTCCAGAGGTCAGCTTCAACACTAAGGTCATGATCCCCAGTACTGCAACTTAAGACTTATCTGCCATTGAGACTTTCTCAGAGGTAGGCTCGTACTTGGCGAACAGCTCCTTCTTAGAGCACATGTGGCAAGATCCACCAGTGTCCACCCACCAGTCATTGTCCACGCTACGTGACTCAACCTGCACAATCATAGCAACTAGGTTAAGCTCACACTGCTCTTTCGGTTTAGGCTTTGGCTTGCAGTCGCTATTGTAGTGACCCTTCTTGCCACAGTTGTAGCACATCATATCAGTCTTCGACTTTGGCTTAAAATGAGCCGACTTCACCTTTAGCTGGTTGAAGTCCTTTTTTTTCTTCTTGTAGGAAATTTTTTGTTTTCCTTTAGAGTCACGAGCATGTAACATGTTGGCCTTAGCCAACTGCTTGGACAAGGAGTCCAACTTCAGTTGCCCCCTGGCTTCATCTTCAATGTGAATCTAGTGAAGAAGATCTTCGAGCTGGATCTCCATCTTCTTATGGTACATGTCAGTCTTGAACTTGATCCAGCCTGGAGGAAGTTTGGTGACGTCAGCCCCCACCATGAGCTTGTCTTCCTGCTTCATGCCCTCTTCCTCTAGTTTTTGCTACATCTTCAAAAGTTTTTTGACTTGTGGTAACATCACATTCTCGTCCTCAAATTATAGAGTGAAGAATTTCTCGACGAGATAGATTTTAGACATTTTCTTGTTAGTTTTGTAGTGCTTCTCAAGAGATTCCCAGATATCTCTTGCCTTATCCTTCTTGCTGTAGGACTCCGCCATCAAGTCATCCATAGCATTGAGAATCAACAACCTACAAAGGTCGTTGTGTTTCTTTCACTTGGAGTGCTTTTCCTGTGCCATGCCAATGATAATTTCTCCTCCATCTTCGGGAATGGTAGATTCAAGATCAACCAACACATAAGCAACATTGACAAGTTAAAGATTAAAGGAAATCTTCCTCTTCCAAATGTTATAGTGTTCGTCATCAAACTTCTCAAGATTATGAAAGCTAGTATTAAGAAGGTTTGAGCAGTTATCCATTCTACCTCGGATCTTGCCTTGAGATTATCAGTCCTGAAGCCAAATCAAAGTAGATGAGGTCCGCAAAGTAGAGACTTACACACGAGTTCGTCTCTACAAAAGTTGGTGTACTGAGATCCATACAAGAGTTTCTCTACAGTGGCATACAACTCCATAGAAGCACTAAACCAGGAACATGTTACAAACTGATGACCCAAAGAAAATGCAAATACAACAAGAATCAGAAAAACTTTTCTTCTCTTTACATTCGCAAATGCTACAACGAGAAGGAACGGGAACAAGAAAAGACATACAAAGAAGGAAACTTCTTGCTGGGGTGATCAAAATCACCGGAGCTCAAGGCAAGATTTGCTCTATATAATGAACTGCCCCCAGGATCCAGCAAGTTCACATGAGAACTTCTGGAACGTTCTTGGTCACCTTCGGATCACTCAAAAAATACTTTGTGGAAGGGTGCTCATTGCGGCCGCATATTGCTCTGGCGTTCTCCGTTTTTCTCTTTTACTAAAAGAAAGAGAAGCTCCTTTATATAGAGAGAAAAACAACACTTATGCGGTCTGAGAAAGATCAAGGCCGCATATGTGCAATCCGACACCAGGTCGCATGCGTAGCCGTAGCAACATGTGTCGCCGGAGCCGCATGCTTCACCGCCATCGTCGGTCACGCTGCATAGGACAACACCGTCAAATGTCGCTAAGTGCCAAAAGCAGCAGCTACTGTGCACAGACACCCTCGTGCAGCATACGCTACATAAACTGGATGGCACAGATAACCATACGCCACCAACATCTGAACCTGTCCCCTCCACATGAGACTCGCTCATACAAGCTCGCTGGCCGCATAGCCCCTGGACGCATAGCCTCTGGCCGCATAGCGCCTGGCCGCATAGCACCTGAACGCATAGCTTCTGGCCGTATAGCTCCAGGCTGCATAGTCCCTCAGCCGCGTAGCGCCACGAAGTATGCGCCCGAGCAAGCAACATGCCCCTGGAAGCATAGTGTAATGCCCCGCCTCCAGCGGTTCACTAATTGAACACTTGTTACTTTGACTCGGTTGAGAATCAAGTCTCGGGGAAACCTTATTGCCAAATCAATCACGGACGAAATGTAATGAACCATTCAAACTGATGGAACGACTTCTATTAAAATAAGTTCATAAGTTTTCGTTGGTTGTTTTGCTGCTTGGTTTTGTGTTGCTTTATGTTTTGTCTTGCTTTCGATGACTTAGTTTTCGTGATTCACTTTTATCGCTTGCACATTCTTTTCCAATCATAAGAGAAAAAGAGATCGAAGGATGCTATCCAAGTATTGTTGCAATTTCAGGACGCATAATCAAGGAGTGATCATTGCATAAGGCTTCCCCATCCTCTTTTTCGATTCAATCTGTGAGTGACTTCGGCCCTTCGATGAATCCTTAGTCTCCACGCGCTTAATAAAATAATCTCTAGTTCACTCAAATTGCATGTTCCTATGTTTCAAATGATACCTCACTAACAAGATAAGCTAAAATAAATGAACTGCATGCAAAAAATATATATATTTAGTTACTGCTTTACTTCAGTTAATGTTTTGTCCCTTACCTTCTGTGCCACTAGATCGTGTATTGAAACCTTTTATGGTTAGCCATGTGTTCCATGTGAAAGAAGAAATAAAATATGGAACTTGCGCTTGTTGTTCAGAACTGTGCATATAGTATCTTTATTTGATAGAAGTTTTATGTCATGCATCGGTCTTGGACAACTTGTGCACAAGAAAATAGTCTCTTGAACGATTCTTGGGGCACTGGAAATCGGTCGGTCTGGAAGAGATTGTGAGAGCACCCTGATGTTCGGTCCTACGGGATCTGGGGGGTATTGTTGTCCATCGGTGGGGCAACTCATGGACCATCATGTAGTTATGTCGCATGATAGGTTTACCTTCTTGCATACCTATACTTGATGCCAAAATTAATTCATAAGTTAGACACATATATGCAAATTATTGCTAACTTGTGTGTCTGCTGCAGGGATAACCGTTCGGCCGAGGGTAAGAATTATCATATGCATGGTTCAATCTATCGTTTATGTTTGTTTGAATGAATTGTTAAAAAAAAACTAGACAACTAGAAAGATCACATAATAGTAATGCTAGCCTCACATGTTTACTTAGTGTGGTTTTCAGGGTGAGTTTGGCTACGGTCGCTCATCAGTACCTGCTGTAGTACTGACCCACGTTTGTGGACAAATCTTCAGGTTCTAGTAGCGAGAGTTTGACAAGCATTTTGAAGTTTTAGGAGCGCATCCCCTCAAGCGGAACCGTGCTTGTGCTGCTTCCCAAAGCTTTCCTCTCCTGAGTGCAAGCTCTTCTTCTGCTAGGTGTTTTGATTTTGGTCCTACTACAAGGACATGATGTATGGGCGTTGTGGCTAGTTTTTGGGTTTATAAAAAGGGATTTAAGCCATCTATGTCATATTTTGTAATCAGCCTAACAAGTACTTTCTAATCCTAACTTCAAGTATTCAATAAAGAAAGTATTTTGTGTTCCTATCAAATGTGTTCAACTTTGGTTCTCTGCATTTTACATTCCGTGCTTGTATATATGTATATTTTCGTCTAATTTGTGTCTTTTGCAGGTACTGTACCATGTGCGAGCGCAACTTAGGCTTGCATGACATCGCACCCAAGCGAGGACGATCGGTTCCGTAAGGACCAAGCGAGGACGATCGGCCCTTATGGGATCGGGACGTGACACATAGCCCCTGGCCACATAGCCCCTCGGCCGCATAGCGCCCGAGCAAGCAACTCGCGCACGAGTGCCATGTGACGATGCTGACGTACAAAGTGCACCAATAAAGCGTCACTTTGTGCCCTTGAGTCCGAGTCTGAGTCGCTAAGTCCCTTTGGGCCTTAGCTTCTAAGGAGAACTTTCCAAAGATGGTGACAAAATAAAGATTGTCATAATGGGTTCATACTTAATCTCTCTAGGAAAATCAAGCCATATGGGTCATCACCCCATGTGCATATACCAATACTAAGCAAAGCTATATATTGAGATATACATGTTGGTGGTTTTCTAATGTGGGACTAAAACTCCCAAAGCAAAGTGGAAAACACCAACATTATTATCTAATTAATGCACCTTGAAGTTTTTTTTTTCTTGTTGCTGGGTCTTTGCTCTAAAATATTTGCCAGATGGCTCTATAGACCACTATACAAGTCACAACTTGAAAGAGTTTTACTTGAGACTTACATATGGGTGTTGATTTCTTTGAGATTTTCTCTTAAGTTGCTTAACTCGGCTATGAGCTCTTTTTTCTCTTACGGTCAACTATGATACGTTGATGTTTCAGCTGGATATTAAGAATACCTTCTTATATGTTGATCTTACATAGGAATCTTTAAATGGAATAACCTCCTGTACTGTTATTTCTCAGGGGGAAATGTGGTTTGCAAACTCAAGAGGACTTAAATAGAGCCCCGTGCTTGGTTTGAAAATTTTATCCAAGTTGTCACTTCAGTTGGTTTCAGATGCAGTCACACTGACCATCTGGTATTTATCCGGAACAACAAGTTGGGGTTAGTTATTCTTTTGATAATATTCCACTATATTGTTGTGACCTAGATGCTACTGAGGAGACCAATTTCCATAGCTTCAAAAGCATTTTGTCAATAAAGACTTTGGTTAACTGAGATATTTTTCCTGGGATAGAGATGGCCTGAAGAAAAACAAAAACAGGGATGGTTCAACTCTAGATGATGTATTACAAATGGTTTACTTGGAACTAAACCGACAGATACCCTATGGAACCAAGTCTGGATAGAGATGTCACTTTGTCTCTATGGCGGGTAAAGATAAGTTTTTTAGTGCCAAGTCTAAAAAGTTCACTGATTATTTTTACAAGAGGTGGCAGAACCATATATGCTTACTACCATGGAGATGATATCAACATTTGATAAAATCACATATATGTTAAATGATTCTGATAACATATAGTATGATTTAAGAGTAACCCAAATATCTGGTCTAGCCAAACCAAAAACTCTTAAAAAAATAGACTATTATGTTTTTCACAGAATTTGAAGTACTTTATTTGAGTCATTATATGACTTATTCTGTGAACATAAGAACGCTAAAAAAGAATGCGATGCATTAGAATGATTTGAGGGTTGTGGGAAAACTTAGATACTCATAAGATGATAGGTTCATGCAAACAAACCATCATAGATAGGAGTATTATAGACTCTGAAATGATATCATTAGACATAGCTTATTCTGAAGCTGAATGACTCTGACATCTTATTAGGCATATACAAATTTTTGTAAATGTCATTTTTATGATAAGCAATCTGCTACAGAACTACTAAACATGATTCTGTGAATTCTAAGCTGAACATGTACCTGCAGCTGCGTTTCAAGTCTCCAAAGAGCTTATTAAGACAAACATATAGTTCTTGACTATATAAAGTCAGAAAAGAATTTTACAAAACTCTTGACGAAGAGTTTGTCTAGGACATTAATCCTACTATCATCTAGGAAAATGGAGTTAAGTCCATAAGTAAGTCACCAGAGTGACAACTCAACTGAGTTTGACTGGAGATTCCAAGAACCTGGTTCAATGGGTAGAAACAAGCTGAACTTAGGTGACTATTATGGAACACTGACCCTGAGATTAAATTCTCAAAATAATGCCCAAGCCGTTGTACGAAGTTATACAATAATACTCCATCTCTATGGTGACAGTGTTCCGGTGTGATATGGTTCAGATAAGTTTTAACTCTTAATATGTCCAAACATGATATGCAGGGTTGACATCTATCACAAACCCTTTGAGAACTTACCTATATGAGAGGTCGTGAAGGCCGTGACTATGGGGCATGACGATCATAGACAACTATTATTTATAAGGAATAAGTGCACATGGCCAATCAAAAATGTCACCCGACAGATCCAAGAATCTCTAGCGTACTATGTGTGCTATTTTCTGAATCTGGTTAAAGAAGTCTGATTCAAGGCAAAGTCCATCAAACACTTCTTCAGACAATGACAATAGTCACTAAGTGAGATTCATGGTTGTAGTCCATCTCATCTATGCATAGTATATATTTGTTCTGAAATTCTCTTACTTCCATTCTTTTGAATTTTGTTCTCTCTGTTATTGAATTTTTTTTTGGGGAAGGGGGGGTGGTTGTATACTTGGGGGAAAAAAAAAAAATAAAGTTTCCAAGGTTTACTTTATGGCCTTAAATTCCATTTATTCCCTCCAACGGTCACAATTTGCACAGCCTTGATAGCTCTCTCTATTTTCATTAATTCTCCTTATATGCTCATTAGTTTTCATTGTTGATTGAAAAGAAGAAATTACATCGTAATGCTGCACTATCCAACTCTCTTTTACTATCCAAATTTTTTATTTCAACTCTCTGCTGGACAAATTAAGTTTGGATTACTCTCTCGAAGTTGTATATAACGACGAGAAGTCAGTAGCATAGAAATTTTACCACTAAAAAAATTCGAAAAAAAACTGCACATAGATCTCGGATAAACTCTTATGACAGTGTGTAGTGTTCGACTTTTCCAGAGACCGATAATCTTTAATCTTTTTATTTTTTTTACAAGCTTGAAAACGTTAAAAGGAAGTTTTTTTTTTTCTTCTACCAATCTAAGATTTTATTGTCTTATATAACTATATACGCTTCATTCAATTGTTAAATTATTTTCTGGAATCAGGTAGAAAATATCCGAGTAATAGCACCGGATATAACCTCTTGCGAAAGGAAGATAGAATATGTTCTGATGAAGTTCGTTGATTTTATATGGGGGTATGCTAGCATTATTGCCTCCATCGATCAAATGATGTGCTCCGTCGGTGGCAAATTAAGGGGTATGCGATGTACGAACTACAAATTAAGGTGAGCATATATACTTCCTATGAACTGCTATGTGTAATGCTTCAGCAGATAAATAGCTTTGTGTCTTAGTTATATGTGCTGGATCTTTATCAGTGTTGGGGTTCAGTCTAGATTTGATAAATTTTGGAGTCCAAATATGATCAAAGATTTGATTTGATATAATTTAAAAATCTACATTAAATGTAAGATTTGATTAGATTTCAAATTTGTATCAATTATTTAATTTGACCATATTTTGACGTCCATAATTGGTGTTGCACTATTTTAGGTGGAATATGATTCTTATTTTAATATTTTCTATTTAGGAAATCCTATTATGACCTAAAATATGATTTCTCATCCTATAAATATAGGAAGAGCGTGGAGGCACAAAATATAGCACAAGTTGGAGATTCGGGGTACTCGTCCACAGAAAATCTAAGAGAAAGTCTGTGCTTTGCTCTTAGGACTTCGTCATCCAAGACAGAAGGAAGAAGAGATCTACTCGATGACTCGTCAACTTCGGTTAGAAAAATTGCTACGCTAGTGTCACGTCCCAGTGCCGGAATACGGAGACGGACATAGCCAGCTATCCCATACAAGATATTATACGTCGTACGACGATCACAGCTATAATAAGACAAGGGGGTGCATGCCACGCCCCTACTCCCGCAGGCAAATCGGCCGTTCCCGCTAGGCGAGAATCACCGCGACCCGACGCGCCGGACGAGAATCACCGCGCCCGTCCCGCGGGTGCGAGGAAGGAGAAGGAATGGATGGCCCGCACGAGTGTATCGGGGACGTGATGTCGTGCGAGCCTGGGGTTGCGCCCGCACAAGGCCAATCGTTTAAGTTGATAGTTGGCTATCATCGCATCAATCGAGTAAGCAGCGGAAAGGGGCTTGTTGCAATGCAATGCATTTAGCCAACTGAGTATTCGGGACAATCGAGGCAACTTGGGTTCCTTTATGCAAAGGCATTCGTTCGTTCCATACATTATGCCCCCTTATACGATAGCATCTCAGGGCAACAATCGAAACCAGGATTCCTGATCTTAGGGACTGTGGCACGGCTATCGCTCCCTCGGATGATCCAGTACCTGCAAGCAAGGAAACTGTTGGTGGGTCAGCACTTTATACAAGTACTGGTGAGATAAACAACTGAACAGAAGCAATCAATCACTAAAAACAACACTAAGTAATCATGTTATAAAATATTACATTACTAGTGATCTTTCTAGTTTTACCTAGGTTCGTTTCATGCAGTTCGCTAGCAGAGTCATATTATATTGTTTGGAAACATGTTTGGAAACAGAGTTTCATATGCAATAAGCAAGACAAGCAATCGTTCATGTTCAGGGTGTGCGCAGCGTGTCTCGTGAGACTCCAGGGTTAAATGCATAGCTAGACACACATGCACGATCTTAGGGGCAGTCCTCTATCCAAGCCAACACAATGACTTAGCTATATTCAGGGCGGTCCCCAAGTATCTCAGGATCGGCAGCTGGTTGTACATCATACCAATGACTCATTCATCTGATGTTATGGCAGCTGTGACCCATGGTGGCTAATGACGCATGCAGTTCAGCTCTCCACCATAGCCATTGTCCGATCGCATGCGAATGCATGGAACACTATCAAATAAACTCTAGTATGCAGACGAGACGAACCATCAGAACAGTTATCGTTGTTGCGGGACAATCCGACTTATCACTTGAACACATTCAGGCACAATATGGTTCTCTCGAAGCATAGACGATAGTGAACATGTTCATGCACTCTAGGCAAGCGTTTCAGGATTCTCGTTTAGCAGACTTATCGTTTCAAAGACAAGCTAGGTGAGTTCGTTCATTAACATGCAAGGCAGGTTCTATCATTCTCTTATGAAAATATTGCAAGCAAAAACTCAGGTTATTATTATTAAGGCATGCAAGAATCAGATAATGAAGTTCTTCCTACTCACCTGATACATAATACCGACGCGGAACGAGATATTACAGTGCATGTTACAATCAAGTCTCCTATGGTCAAGAACTTCTATGTCTCAATCATTCAAATAAGAAATAGTAAATATAGAGCATAAATGATAAAGCAATAAGGCGTCCCAAACACTTTCTCAAAATGTTCTAGAGACCAGCTGTGCAAAATAAGAAGCTGAAAGAGTAACAAAAGTACATGACAGTGATCAACTGCAGTCTGATTTAATACAATCATGTAAGGAGACTAATGTCTAGACGTGCTGGCTAACAGGTATCAGTGGGTGGCTAAACCCCCAAAAGAAGAAAATGTACAATGACGAGTAGGAAAGAAGATAACTCGTTCGTTATCCTCTGCGACCATGTTCCTGGTACGCGCCATGAGTTGGGGGATAGTAGCTGGATCCTTGGGTGCTGGCTCGAGACCTGGCCATGCAAAACCATTGGGGTTAGACCCCAAATAGCAAATACCACAAAGAAAGCACAAAATGGAGAAACAAAAAAACAAGAAATAATTATAATAATACATAGGTTCAGTGTCGTAACTTAGGTCCATAGCATATTCTAGCATAAAGGCCCAACCCTACAACCAAATAAGGACAATGGTTGAACCATCACACTATAATAGTTCATTTTTCTAGGCTACTAACTGAATAATACAATCACAACCAAGTCCATTTTCTTATGTCGGTCAATCACTTGTACGGCTTGCTATTTTGTGGAGTTTGAGGTTATCTCATAAATAATGCATAATAGGTATCCTCAGATCACGCCAGTGCCGAACATGAGCTAACCGAGCCAAATAAGGAATATATAGGCACTTGCAGGATGCACTAGTTCCCCGTAGGGCCACTGCACTAAAAATACGGTATTAGCAGTTCCAATGTTCCTATAGTAAAATAGTGGCTCAACGTTATTTATAATAGGTCGGATACTGCACTCCACTAAGGCGGATGATATACAGTATCTGTGATGGCCAGCCCACAGCGTACTTAGAATGAATCTCGGTGGAAAAGTTCGTTGGCATGATCTCGGGATACCATTCCCTCCAAATGTTACTACCACTTTTAGTACATAATTAGCTCTATATTGTGTTCGAAATCTCAAAACGTGGTCACATGAGAATTTCTCTTAAGATGTAGTACAAAGTACGGATATGCTAGATACGAATCCATGGAAGTTCAATCTGGATTCACCCGAGCATGTATGCAACATTCAGTCAATTAATATCCTAGCCACGCTTTGGTAATTGACTCGCATATCATGCCTGTGTTGGAAAAATAATATATATTTATAATATCACATGTTCAGAAATTTGGAGGCATTCTCTATGCACAACCAAAATATAAATCACTTAACATGTGACACGGTATGTCGTACCTCGGTGCACATCCGATCATATACATTTTCAGGCATAATTTGTATCAGCACGGATACAGTATTCGAGTTCAATTACTAATTATACATTGGGTCACATGAATCAAGATCACATTGTAACACGAAGCTTATGTCATGCACATCCGGTTAGTCACTATCCACTTAGTCTGGTTCATACTGAAATCTTAGTTCAACTCATGCCATGTTCATAGCCAATCTTAGCTCATGGTCATGCCTGGCACGAGGTCTGGTTACTAAATCCATTCTTTCTTAGAATCATAACACAAGCATTAACCCAATTATAAATCATAAAAGAATAATAAAATATTCAATCAAACAATCAAGGCCGCATGGGTCTTTATGCCGCATGGGAAGTTCTGGCCGCATATGTCTCTAGGCCACGGGGGAAGTCCTGGCCGCAAATGAAGTTAGGGCCGCATGCTCCAGGGTTAAAGTTTACTCCTTATGACAAGTATTGAAGTGACGGTCAATAAATGAAGTATCAGTGATGTGATAAAAAAGTGATTAATGTGACTGATGTGACAATAAAGTGTCAGAGAGAAAGGACAAAGTCAAAGAAATAAGTGCCAACGGTTCAGAGTCATGCATCCAAGAAAGGTGGCAGCATGCTCTGCTTTCCGCACAAGGTCACTCGGCCGCATTTGCTCTTTGGACTTGACGAATTTCTCATTCGTTCAACGAGTAAAAATACAAGGAGTTCAAGGACACTTGTGTAAATAAGCAGTCATGCTTCTAACAAGATGGACGAATGATGTCAGTATGCGGCAAAGAGTTCAAGCCGCATAACCTTCTCAGGCCGTATAGCACTCTCAGCCGCATAGCTCGCTGGCCGAATGTGAACTTTGTCTTCTCCAACAGCAGGTTCGGCCAAGGCGAAAAAGCTCCAAAATTCAAAATTTTATTTTCTTCATAAAAACTTTATTTTTAGTCCAAATCAAGTGAACCAAAATCCAAAATGCTCGAAATGAAGTGCTCCATCAACCACAAAAACTAATTTTTCTAAAATACTTTGGTTTAGTAGATTAAAACTACGAAAAACACATGGAACCCATGAAAACTCTAACTTAAAAATATAGATCTACTCAAATCCATCCATCAAAACCGAAAACTCCAAGAAATAAAAGTGCTTAGAAACACATAACAAACATAATGAACCAATAATATGAAGGGTTTGTCTATTCTCATGCAAGGTGTACTTTGTAAGAACCCTAATTCTGAAATCATATTCTATATTATTATTTTATAATTTATTATTATTAGTAATTATGAGCTAAATATAGAAAATAGAATTTCCTATTAGATCAAACCCAAAATCCGCAAAACCATTAAAACCACCCTTCCCGTGTAAAGTAAAGAGTTTATCAGTAGCAGCTAATTACCCCGCTTATATTCTCACTACGAGTAAAATAAGAAAATAGCAGCAGTCACCCTGCGTAAACAGACAACAGCAACCGCTCACCATACCGCGTATACTCCTCCGCGCGTAAAGCACAGCAGCAGTAGTATCAAACCACCGCTTATTTTACTCCGTGTAGACTTTTCCTTTCTCTACGCATAAAACCAACCTCTGCGTAAACTTTCCTTTTCACTACGCGTAAAAACCATTAGGAGAAGAAAATATCAGCAGCAGAAGTAAAACTCAACTTTGCTTTGCTTTTTTACACGTGTAAGTTTCTTATTCCACCACTCCTTAAAAATATCCTCAACCGTACACCTAAACCAATAAAAAGAAAACAACAGTAGCAACAGTTTCTTACCCATTAAGTAAATTCTACCGCCTCATTATTCCTATATATAATTACAACTCTCAAAACCATAACCCACTTCTACAACTTAACACTGTTGGAACGCTTGCACTATTCAGGACTTTTGCTCGGCAAGTATACCTTGCCACAGTACTCTTATTTACATTCTAAATGATGCATGATTCTATTTTATTTATATATTTGCATTGGATCTTGTTTATGAGACCACCCCAGTATTATGGAACATTATTTGGTTCATTGGCCGTGACACAGTTGTTACACGAATTATGAGTCTCATATAGCTCTCGGACTACATATTGGGTTGGCCGCCTGTATGTATAAACCGTGCGTTAGGGATGACTGCTGATAGAAACTTTGTATGCTAGAAGACCTGGCAGTTAATTAGAGGATTTATCATGTCATGGATATGGCATGCTTAGAGCATGGGGTGGGGAGAACAATAAGTAAAATATTTGGGCTCCTTTGTACTTTTTCCTGTACGTCCGAATTCTCCACCGGAGAAACGGGTGATGATGACCACTATATATTACTGGCGGCCTCTGCCGTTTAAAAAGACGACATGCTTTGAGGCTCCTGATTCTCCAAGAGGGTCACGCCAATCCCATATTTTAGCCAGATAGCCCACTTGGTGGAAAGTTGTTCTCAAACTGCATTCACTTAGATGGTTAGGCGACCCATTGGATGTTTATATTTCAGTACTTATTGGCATATTTTTTTGTATCTTGTTACGTCCCTCTGAGGACCTGGTCCCTTTCCAGATATGGACGAGCCGGAGTACCCACAGGAGTACGGACCGGGACCTGACTCTACGTACCTGACTGAGGAGATCCTACCCTCAGAGTATCTGTGATCTATTGAAGGTGTTTAGCTATTTTGCTACTTCAGGATAGTCATTTTGTAGTGGATTTGTTTCCACCCGACTATCAGACTTGATACTCATTTTGGATATCCAGTTATTATTCAGTTTTATTTCTACTGATTATTTGTGCTGTGGATGAGACATAGAATTTGTGTGACTTGTTATGACAGTATATTACCACTGATGGATTTGCATATTCATATACAGCATACGTGTGTATATGCTTTCCAGATATTGGAGTTCGTATACATACGACTGGGCATGTTACGTATTCCTAGTCCTACGTATTTTGGGACTGGGGCATGACATACTTGCCTATAGAAAAGGGGAGAGAAAACACAAGAGAGAGAAAGAAAATGAAGTAATGAAGAAAGAGAAGGAGATATTGGCTTATATATGGTAGGGTTGAACCAAGGGTTCTCATGACTTGATCCAATCCACAAAATGAACCATGAACCAGGTTAAACCAAATAATGGGTCTAGTCTCCATGCACATGCAACCATGCTAAAATAAAATATGTTCCAAATACGTATATCAGAAACGGGAGAGACATGTTGGTGAGAGATTTTAATTGTAAATCTAAGAGAAAGCTCGTGTTGACCTAAAATGGGATTTCTCATCCTATAAATATAGGAGGATGGTGGAGGCACAAAATATAGCATAATTTGGAGATTCAAGGTGCTAGTCCACATAAAATATAAGAGAAAGTAAATGCTTTGCTCTTAGGACTTCGCCATCCAAGACAGAAGGAAGAAGAGATCTAATCGAGGAGTCGTCAACTTTGGTTAGAAAAATTGCTACGAGTTGGTGAACAATTTTAATTTTAATCTCTTTATTTTCTTCTTGAGTGTGGTGATGGGGTTGAATCTATTAGGGCAAAGAGTTCAGCATTGATTTTGTCAATCTTGTAATTTTACCTGAGTTATAAAGGTTGAGATTTATCCAGGTGATGTAGTCACCACAATATACTTGTCTTTATATGTGCTTGGTGTTCGTTAGAAATGGGTTAATTATCTCAGGTGGGTTGGCCTAAAGTTTTCGCTGTGGACACTCTTAGACACGGTGTTGGATCGTTTGCAGGGCATTTCTGATTCCCAACATCTGGTATCAGAGCCCTGGTCTGTTAGTATGATACCAACATCTCTGGCAACTATGTCTACGAAGAAGATGAACACTCATATGATCACCCTCACAGGAAATAATTAGGCGATTTGGAAGCCAATGATGGAGGATCTTCATTGGTGCAAGGACTTGCATGGTCCGTTGGAGGGCGACAATGCTAAGCCATCGGAGAAAGCTACTGAAGACTAAAAATGACTGGATTGAAAGGCCGTCGAATTCATCCGCTAATGGTTGGATGGCTTGGTATTTCACCACATGTCCATGGAGAGTCCGACAAAAGTATTGTGGGAGAAGCTGTATTCACTTTACGAAAGGAAGACGGTTGGCAATATGGAATTTCTGATTCGCCAACTCGTCAACTCAAAATACATGGAGGGTGCCCCAGAGGCACAACATCTGAACGAGGTTCAGGGTATTATCAATCAGTTGTCTGCGATAAAGATGGTAATTGATGATGAGCTTCAGGCCCTTTTGCTTTTGAGTGCTCTGTCGGAAAGCTGGGAGACGTTGGTGGTGTCGGTAGGCAACTCTGCGCCTGGTGAAGTTGTCACGATGGAGGCAGTCAAAAACATCTTGTTGAAAGAGAAGATTTGGCATAAGCAAGTGGAATCATCATAGGAGTCCGCTCTGGTGGCTTTCTACGGGAAGGGAAGACCCAAGTCACAAGCGAGGACATGGGAGAGTTCTCGGGATCTTGCGACTATGGACCGCAAGGAGGATTGCTATCACTATGAAAAAAAATGGGTCATATTAAGTGGAACTGCTTGAAGCTAAAAGCTGAGAAGGAAAAAGGCAAGGATGATCAGGAAGATCTCAAGGCTATTTGAGATCTCATCACCGCAGCAACCGACGCAGAGGAACCTTGTGGCATATGTCATGATGGCGATTGGGTCATGGACACGGGGGCGTCGTATCATGCCACTCCATATAGGAAGATCTTCACATCATACCACGATGACATGTTTGGACATGTAAAGATAGGCAACAAGGGGACGGCTGCAGTTGTAGGCATCAGTGATGTGCACTTGACAACAGAGCTTGGTGAGAAGCTCGTTCTCAACGATGTGCGATATGTACCGAGTTTGCACTACAACTTAATTTCTGTAGGGAGGCTGGCGGATGAGGGTTATCACAATTTATTTGGGACAAAGATTGGATGCTTACGAAGGGTTTCTAACAGCTGGCTCGAGGAGATTTATGTTGTGGCTTGTACAGACTCAAGCCGCTTAGTTTTACAAGCAGGCCACAGACATCGGATGGAGGCTCAAGGGGTATTCGACAAGAGTTGAATCTTCGGGAACTTGTTGAGAAGGGGCTTCGAGATGCTTTGAGGATTATGGAGGATTCGGTTCATCGAGACAAAGCGACGAATGGTGATGAGCCAAAGATTGAGGGTCAGTATGTTGGTCCCATGAATGTTGGTAGGTCTTCAGGTGGGGGTTGCTTTACGAATCCGGTTTTGACGACGGGTGGTTTGCCAAAGCTTTAAGGAGCAATATTTATTTCAGTAGTTCGAGGCTAGGGAGGAGATCAATATTTACAACAAACTCAATATGAGACGGGAGCGTCACCATTCACACAGTTTTGGAGGAGCTGTGGGTCATCGGTGACATGCATAGTGCATGATATTCTGCTCATGGATGCATGTGTATGATAGAGCTTCAAGTTCAGACATGAAGGTAGGAAGATTCAGGAGTTTGAATCTCGGGAGAATCGCACCATCCACTTAGTTGGACCAGCCAAGGGTGAAGAAGCTCGTCGGAACGTTAACACATTTCGGTAGAAGGCAAAAGTTGGAACATGCAGCCGAGACTCACGGTGAGGCTGATAGTCAGTGACTTTAGTCTCATTCGTATCATTAATGTCGACAGGATCCCAGTGGTACAGAAGGTGCTACGTATGGCAACTAGCATCGACGTGACGGTCGAGGAGCTGGAGACGAAGGAAGATGCAAAGCAACTCTGAGTATCGAGGATCGGTGGAATGGGGGAGCAGGAACTCTGTCGCGGGACGACATGCATGGTGTCCAGTTGAGGAGCCATAGGGTCAACACCCTCTTATCAGACTGGAGGGGCAGATTGTTGGGGTCCAGTTTGGATTTGGTAAATTTTGGAGCCCAAATATGGTTAAAGATTTGATTTGATATAATTTAGAAATCTACATTAAATGTAAGATTTGATTATATTTCAAATTTGTATCAAATATTTAATTTGACCATATTTGGACGTCCATAATTGGTGTTGAACTATTTTAGGTGAAATATGATTCTTATTTTATTATTTTCTATTTAGGAAATCCTATTATGACCTAAAATATGATTTCTTATCCTATAAATATAGGAGGAGGAAGGAGGCACAAAATATAGCACAAGTTGGAGATTCGGGATGCTCGTCCACAGAAAATCTAAGAGAAAGTCCATGCTTTGCTCTTAGGACTTAGTCATCCAAGACAGAAGGAAGAAGATATCTAATCGAGGAGTTGTCAACTTCGGTTAGGAAAATTACAACGGGTTGGTGAGCGATTCAATTATAATCTTTTTTTTCTTCTTGAGTGTAGTGAGGGGGTTGAATCTATTAGGGCAAATGGTTCAACATTAATTTTATCAATCTTATAATTTTATCTGAGTTATAAAGGTTGAGATTTGTCCATGTGACATAGTCACTGTCATATACTTGTCTTTATCTGTTCTTGGTGTTCGTTAGACAGGGGTTGGTTATCTCAGGTGTGTTGGCCTAAAGTTTTTGCTCCGGGCACTATCAGACATGGTGTCGGAACGCTTGCAGGCATATCTGATTCCCAATAATTAGTTCAGATGTTAATATGTTATTCTTTCATGCATGCTTTATCACATTCGATTATGTAAGCTATAAGTTTATAACAAAAATTCTTCTTTTTTTGTTTTCTGTAAACTTGTAACAAAATGAAACAGAGTTCAGAGTTACTGGCCTATGGGGAAGTCGTGCGGAATGCGCTGCTCTAAGAGTTGATCTGAGGTCTATGTGCAGACTGTTCTCGAATGATCCTAGTGGTAAAACTACTGGTATACTACCGTCTTCTCGTTGTCGCACACAACTTCGAGTGATGCGACCCGAACTTAGCCTTTCCCAGAATACAAAAAGGAAGAATAGAATTATGGAGAGAGAGAAAAAGAGAGATTTTTTGTGAATAATAACTTCTGTAACCAGCAAAGAAAAGGAGGCAAAATAAATAGGCTGCCAAAAAATTGAACTGTTGGCTGATCCCACGTAGAAACGTACAAAGAAGGAGGCAAAAGAAGTTCTCAAAAAATTACCCCAACGTGTATATAAAAATTGAAAAGAATCAGTCAAATAAAAGAAAAGGAAAACTAAACAGCAAAAAGTATTTTAGGGTCACAACCTGAATCCGAAGAGGAAATCAGATCGGCATTCGGTGCTCGCAGATGTAGGCGTGCACCCGTGCACGTTAAGAACGATGGCGACGACGTGCGTGTGTGGCGCACGGGCTCCCCGCACAAGATAACAAAGGACAAATAAAGAGTTATAATATATACACTCAATTGGTAACATACCCAATCGATGTGGGACTATAAAGAGGGAAAGGAAGTTGGTTTTGCTCCACTTTGTGCGTGAGCAGACAACACACAACCAACAATCCCCTCCCAAAATCAAGTTCCGAAGACAGTTAAAAAAAGAACAATAATAGAGAGTTTTTGGGCAAGTATATACTATGAATAGATGAGATGGACTATAGCCATGAATTTCACTTAATGACTATTGTATTTGTTTGAAGAAGTACTTAATGGACTAAGCCTTGAATCAGACTTTTTGAACCAGATTCAGAAAATAACACACATAATACTCTAGAGGTTCTTGGGTCTATCGGGTGGCGCTTTTGATTGGCCGTGCGCACTTTTCCATATTCATGAGAGTTTTTTGGGATCGTCCTGTCCTATAGTCGCGGCCTTCACGACCTCTCATATAGATAAGTCCTCAAGGGGTGGTGATAGGTTTCAACTATGCATATAATACTTGGACCTATTAAGAGTTTAAAACTCATCCTAACCATATCACACCGGAACACTATCACCATAGGGATGTGATATTATTGTACAACCTCGTACAGCCACCTAGGCATTAGTTTATGAGAATTTAATCTTTGGGTTAGTGTTCTAAAATAGTCACCGAAGTCCATCTTGTTTCTTCCATTGAATCGGCTTCTTGGGATCTCCAGTCAGACTCGGTTGGGTTGCCACTGCTGGTGACTTACTTATGGGCTTAACCTCATCCCTCTCGATGATTCTAGGATCAATGTCCTAGACAGACCATTTGTCAAGTGGTCTGCAAGGTTCTTTTTTGACTTTATATAGTCAAGAACCAGACATTTGCCTAATAGGCTCTTTATTGACTTGAAACACAGCTGCAGGTGCCTGTTCATCTTAGCATTCACCGAATCATGCTTTAGCAGTTCTATAACAGACTTATTATCATAGTTTATAGAAATAGCAGGAACATGAATATGAATAATATGTATATGCATAATCATATTTCTAAGCCATTCAGCTTCTGTACAAGTAGTGTCCAAAGCTATCATTTCAGAGCCCATTGTACTCCTAGTTATGATATATTTACATGAACCCCAGGAGATTGTACCTCTTCCTAGAGTAAAAAAATATCAAGTTGTGAATTTTACATCATTTGAGTCAGTTACCCAGTTTGCATCTGAATAACCTTCTATGATATCAGGGTGTCTAGAATAATGAAGTTTATAATCTATAGTACCCTTAAGATATCTAAATACTCTTTCTAATGGTGATCAATGTGACTGGTTTGGGTTACTAGTATATCTACTTAGTCTCCCAACAGCAAATGCAATATTAGGTCTGGTTCTATTTGTTATATATATAAGAGAACATATCATCTGAGAATATCTATGTTGTTCTACGGGTGAACCTTCATTCTTCTTGAGAATGATACTACTGTCAAAGGAGTAGGAGCATGTTTCTTATCAAAATGGTCAAATTTTCTTAGCATTTTCTCAATAGAGTGTACTAAGAATAGAGTATAACCCTTTTTGGATTTGGGCATTTGCATTCCTACAATCAGGTTGGCTTCACCTAGATATTTCATATCAAACTTGCTAATCTTTAGTATTATTTATCAACTCAAGTGTTAATCCTAAAATGAGAATGTCATCTACATACAAGCATAAAATGACATAACTTTCATCTGTGTTTTTAGAGTATATACATTTGTCATACTCATTTGGCAAGAAACCATATTCTGAAATTACTTTATCAAATTTGTTGTGCCATTGCTTGGGAGCATATTTTAGGCCATAAAGTGATTTTACTAATCTGTAAACTTTTTTTTCTTGACCCTTAGCAATAAAACCTTCAAGTTGCTCCACGTAGATCTCTTTCTCTATGTCTTCCTTCAAAAATATTGTCTTTACATCAATTTGATGGATCAGCATGTCATGAATGGATGCTAAGGCTAGAAGTATTTTGATAGAGACAGTCCTAACTACAGGAAAATAGATATCATGATGTAATCTCTTTTTCTGAGTGAAATATTTGGCTACTAATCTAGCTTTGTATTTCTCTATAGTATCGTCAGCTCTAAGTTTTTTTTGAAGATCCACTTACAACCTATTGGTTTACTACCTAAAGGTAGATCTGCTAAAAATCAAGTATTGTTTCCATGATAGAGTTATACTCATTGTTGATGCTTCTTTCCAGAAAGGAGCATCAAGAGAAGATATTGCTTCTTTATAAGTCAAGGGATCATCCTCTATCAAATAAGTGAAGAAACCTTCCCCTAAATTCCTTTCAATCCTTCATATTTTGCTTCTTCTAGGTTTTGTCTTGTTCAACTTGTTAACTAGATTTTTGAAAATATGAACTAGAAGGAGCAAGAGAAGAGCTGGAGGGGTTGGAAGAAATTTAATTCTTAAAAGAATATATATTCTCAAAGTAAACTACATCTCTAGCTTCTATAATAGTATTGTTAGAGATTTTATTTACTTCAGAATGAGTCACTAGAAATATATTGGTATTACTATCTAAAGCATATCCTATGAACACATTATTTACAGTCTTAGGTCCAATCTTTCTCTTTTTAGGTTCAACAACTTCTACTTTTGCTAGACATTCCCAAACTTTTAGATAATGGACTCTACGGGTTCTACCTTTCCATAATTCATAGGGAGTCTTATCCTTTGATTTACTGGGAATCATGTTTGGGATATAGCAGGCTGTTAATTAAGAGCATATGAGCTAAAAATATGGCATTCACCATGTCTAACAGAGTACGATTCTTCCTTTCAGCAACTCTGTTGGACTGTGGTGAATAAGGAGCAGTCACCTCATGAATTATTTCATGTTCTTCACATAAGTTAGTCATCTCATTTAAGATATACTCTACACCACGATCAGATCGAAGAATCTTAATATTTTCCTCTAATTGGTTCTCAGCTTCGGATTTAAAAATCTTGAATCTATCTATAACTTTATCTTTGGTTTTTGAGAAGATAGTTATAATAATACTTTGAACAATCATCTATAAAAGTGATAAAGTATTTCTTACCGCTCTTTGGGTCAAAACCCTATTTTAATCACAAACATCTCTATGAACTAGTTCTAGAAGATCAAAATTTCTTTCTACAGATTTGAAAGGTAGTATAGTGTGTTTGGCTTGAACACAGATCTCACACTTGTGTTTATTATCTATATGAGACTTGGGACTAAGATCTAAGTTCATTATCCTTCTAAGGGAATCCAGATTCACATGACCTAGTATACCATGCCAAACATAGGAAGATTCTATATTAGAAATAATAAGAGAAGGATCAGACATTTTATTGATAGTACTGAGAATAAAAAGCCTATCCTTTAAAAATTCTTTTCCAACAAAGGAATCGTTCTTAGAAAATACAACTTTATTGGCTTCCATTACAATCTTGTACCCAGATGCTATAAGAAAGGAATCCACTAACTAACTTTCTCCTAACTGACGGCACATAAAGTACATCATGAAGAGGAAATTTTTTCCTGATGTCATCTCCAAATCTATTCTTCCTCTTCCTACAATCTGTGCCGATGAGCCATCTCCTAGGGTTATGCCTCCTCCACATGATTCCTGATAGTTTAAAAACAGGAGCGATTAAATGTAACATGAACATTAGCTCAAGAATCCAACCCTCAGTCATAAGAATGGTAAGAAATATTAACTAGAGGTTGATAAGTCATAGACCTGAAGGAACTAGAAGACCCATTCAGAATCATGTTAGCTTCTGGTTTGGCATCGTCTTTCCCCTTATAAGGAGTCTTGATAGGTTGCTTCTTTCTTTGGAAATAATTGAAAGATAGATGGTTTGTTCTCCCACACACTAAAAGAAAATTTTTGTTGATTCTGAGTCTGATTGAAGTTTCTAGGTCTATGGTTTTGTTGTTGTTGATGGTTCTGGTGGTGAGGCTGAAGTTCTTCTTCTTCTTCTTGAAGAAGTTCTTCTTCTTCTTGGGTTTGTGGAGGATTATTAGACTTAGGTTTGACTTGGGATGATTCTACTAGGTTTATCTTAGCTTTCGACTCAGTCTTAGGATTAGACCTTAGCCTAAGTTGTTGTTTTGTTCTAATTTTTTTTAGGGCTTGAGAAAAAGTAATGTCACCTTGTGTATGAATGAGATCTTTTCTAACATCAGACCAAGAAGGATAGAGCTTGTCTATTAGGCAAGCTATCTTATGCTCATCAAAAAAAGTTGTACCTTTGGCTTGAATATGCCTCACATATTCTTGAAATTCATGGATTTGGTCATGCATTGGTTTGTTATCTACCATGAAATACCTATTGAATGGGGAAGAATTGAATCTTTCAATTCCAGGATCATCACAACCATATTCATCTTCCAAAGCATCCCAAAGTTCTTTAGCGCTCTTATATTCAAAGAATATATCATAAAGAGAATCAGATAAAGCGCTTAGAATTCGATGGAAGCAATAAAAGTCTATTTCCTTAGGAGTTTTTGGTTTCGAGGAACTAGAGGGTTTGGATACTCCTATGTCAGACTCAGTGTCATCAGAATCATTTGAGATAGGTGTGGATCCATCTATGGCTGAGATCAGTCCTAATGTGGTGACCTAAAATTTTATCTGACTCTGCGACCTCTTAAAGAAGGTGCCATCAAACTTAGTTGGCTTAGCAATAGCAATCTCTTCTTTTCCAGTCATGGTAACTATTTATTATATTCTAAAATCTACAAAAATATTGTAGTTACTCAATAAGAGTGACTGAGGATCTAAAATGATAGTTCAATGATCTTGCTAATCAACCTTAATAAATATTTAGTGTATCAAGTTTTGATTAACTTGGGTTAGCTGTAGGGGCTGGTTTTCAGCTAGCTGTGGTCCGAAGACACTTAAATATCGTGTCACTTAGGGCTGTTTACACCCATTTGATAGGAGGACCCTTTTGACTTGTTCCCAAATTTATCTATATAATTTTTAGAACTTTAGATTTAAAGGAATTTGCAAGGTCAATAAATTATTTCTTTACCTAAATAGTTTAAATATACCAAAGGAATATCTTGCACCACAAACTAGTAGTAGTCTTGAAATTGTTATGTAAGCAACTAATGTTACTAACAATATAATAAGAATTATATATGTTATTCCTCAATAGGTTTTGTCAACAGGCAGATTATGCAACCAGAGCAAAGTAAAGAATTGTCTCGTTAACAAAATAAGCGTATGTTTTTTTCACAAAGTACTTAATGCAAACAAAATATATAAACAAAATTGTTCTATTAAATTTGTTAATAAACAAAGTACTTAATGCTAGCAAGCAAATTTGATGACTGAAAAAATTAGCAGTACAACTTGATGATATCAAATTGAAACAGTAAGGAACATATATTGATGCTAGCAAATTGATGATTGCAAATTTATAAAAGCAAATTTATATATGAGCAAATTTATTTTATTTAAAAAATTTAATAAAATATTTAATGCTAGCAACAGAAACAGTAAGAAATATATTAATGCTAGCAAGCAAAATATATATATATTAATGTGAGTCCAGGAAGTAAGAATGTTCTACCAAAAATTTATATATATGTAGCAAATGGGATTGTTGACTGGTGTAAACAAATGTTCTAACAAAACTGTTAATAATGTATTAGAATATAATCCGTGCATTAGCACTTACTAACAAATTTGCTAAGTATTAGAAGTAGCAACTTTAACACGGACATGTTAACAGTGTATAGAAAGTTCTCCTAACATGTTTCAATGGAATCTAATAATAATAATTTAGTATATACTCACTCTTAGATTGATAGCAAAAATTTCTCTCTTTTTTCGTTTTCTGCAAACTTGTAACAAAATAAAACAGAGTTCAGAGTTACCGACCTATGGAAAAGTCGCGATGAACGTATTGTCCTAAGAGTTGATCCTAGATCTATGTTCAGACTATTCTCGAATGCTTCTAGTGGTAAAACTCCCAATTTTTTGTTGTCGCACACAACTTTGAGAGATGTGACCTGAACTTAGTCTTATCCAGAATGCAAAAAGGAAGAACAGAATTATTGAGCGAGAGAGAGAGAGAGAGACTTTCTGTGAATAATAATTTCTGTAACCAGCAATGTAAAGGAGGACGGAATAAATAGTCTGCCAAAAAAATTGAACCGTTGGTTGATCCCACGTAGAAATGTTCATAGAAGGAGACAGAAGAATCAGATCTCAAAAAACTGTTCCAACGTGCACATCAAAACCGGAAAGAATCAGTCAGATAAAAGAAAAGGAAAACTAAACAACATAACGTATTTTAGGGTCACATCCCGAACCCAAAAAGAAAATTGGATTGACATTCGACGCCCGTAGATGTAGGCGTGCACCCATTCCTGTTACTTGTGCCGAACCAAACTGGGGCCGGGGCCAGGCCGCGGTGGCAACACACGCGTGTAGCCCACAGACTCCCCACACAAGATCACAAATGAGCAAATGAAGAGTTGTAATATATGTTGGTATTTTTTACTTTGCTTTGGGAGCTTTAGTCCCACTTGAAAAACCATAAATGTGTATATCTTAATATATGTTTTGCTTAGCATTGGTATATGCACATGGGGTGGTGGCCCATGTGGGTTGACTTTTCTAGAGGGATTAAGTGTGAACCCAATTATGACAATCTTTATTTTTTTACCACCTTTGGAAAGTATTCCTAAGGAGCTCGACTCAGACTTAGACTCGGACTCGGACTCAAGGGCACAAATTGGCACTTTTTTGGTTGCTTGGGCACATGCTTCGTGGAGCTATGTGGCCATGAGCGCTTTTGGCCTGGTGCGCATGCGGCCAGGTGCCCATGCGGCCCGGTGCGCATGCGTCCAGGGGCCTTGCGGCCTAGAGCTATGCAGCCAGGTGCTATCCGGCCAGCAAATTAACTTGAGCGAGTCGAGTGTGGAGGGGACAGGGACTGCTGTTGGCGGCTCGGTATGGCACAGGTGACGTGTGGTTATCTAGGCCACGAAGCTACAGCTTTCAGCGCTTGGCGGAGATGTCTGCTCTGTGCAGTACAACGCGCAGGCGGCTCGTGGATATCTGTGCCACACGGCTGCAGCTTTCGGCGTCTGATGGCGCATTCTGCTCTATGCAGTAAAGCAGCACAGACGGAGCATGCGGCCAAGTTTTCTCCTCAGGTCGCATGGGAGCTAAAATCCTCTTTAAATAGAGGCTCGCCTCTTTAATTTGAGTGTTTAGAAAATTGAGAGAGAGAAAAATCAAGAGCACCAACTGGACCTACGACAGCAGTTAGCATCCTTCCAAAAAAGTCTTTCGAGTGATCCGAATGTGACCAAGAGCATTCATGTCACTACCCCATTTCCAGAGCAGGGTATTTTTTTTAATTTGGTTAATTGTGTGTTTATCATAAATATTTGTATTAATATTTAATTAGTTGGTTGTATTATTTTTTATTAGTTATTTAGGGTTTTGGCTAGTCTGGACCCATGTCAGACCCTAGTAGACCCTTGCCAGACCCAACCAACACCCTTGTCAGACCTATTTATGGGTTTAGAATAGTTATTATTTTTTTATTTTAGTTAATTAGGGAGTTTTGGATTAGTTAGGATGTGTTTAGTGAACCCCAAACCCAAACCCTATTTTTATCATGACTTATTAGGAGGGTATTTTAGACTTTGTGTTAGAAAACCCTAACCCTAAACCTATTTCCTAATTCCTACATAGCCGAACCAGCATCCCCCTCCCATTCATTTTCTTTCTTCTTCTTCACTCTCCACTCTTTTCTTCTTCTTCCTTCTTACAATTTTTTTACATTTCAAGTAAGTTTTCTCCTCTTCTTTCTCTTCCTTCATCTATTTCTTCCATTAATACAAACCCTAACCCTTTGTTTTTCCCTAATCTAGATGTGTAGAGCTTAAAATTGGTATTGGAGCTTGGGTTGGAGGCTTGCAAGCTTGGTGTGGTAAATTTGGAAAATTTTGGAGACTTTTGGCCTTGGGATTCCAACTCCCAAGAGGTATACTCTAATTTTTCCCTTGTGATTACTCTAATATAGTATAATTAGTAGTTTAGAACCTTCCTAGACCTTAGGGCTATACGTGGAAGGAAGGAAGTTGGAGCTTGTTTGGATGTGTTTGGAGACTTTGACATTAGGTTTTGTGTCAATTTTGGGTGAAATCCGAGATTGGCCCAATTTTTGGTGTTGCCCTAGGTTAGACGGACCTAGGTAGATGTGCTTGGGTGTCCTTGAGGATAATTATCTGTCTCCGTTCGGACACGTGAGATCGTGTCGCAGAGATTTGGGCATTTCGGATGATTTGGAGGTTTTTCGTCGCCGGTGGGTGTAAACCCCCCTAAATTTTCAAATTATTAAATCTTGGATTTCTCCCAATTTTCTAGAATTTTTCTGGGAATTTTCTGTAATTAAAATCAAGCTTTTCAATTAATAAATGATTTTTAATTAGCAATAAATAATATTAAAATATCATGAAAATAACATTTTTGGGTGGTAAAATAGAAAACTGGACTTAGGATAATTTTCTGGGCCTCAGAACCATTTTTAAATGCCTAAAAATAATTTTTCTAATTATTTAATTATTAATTAATTAATTATTTACTTTATTTATTTATTATTTATTTTATTTTTCCGGCCCACGGCCCCATTGGGCCACGGCCCGGCCCGTAGCCCCAACCCAGCCCATCTCCTTGCGAGGCTCGGACGGGTCTGCCCAGACCCGTTAGCCCCGACCCGACCCGCCCGACTGTGCCCCCGTCCCCCCACGACGCCCGATTTCCCCGCCGGCCGTCGCGCGCAGCGCCGCGCGATCCGCTCGCCACGCCGCCGCATTCACCGCCACCTCTCCGCCTTGGCCGGCCCCCTGCAACCGCCTCGCCCCCCTTATAAAAACCCCCGACCCCGGCCGTCTCCCCCACTCCCTCACCCTAACCCTAGCCACCGCCACCCGCCGCTGCTCTCCTCCCTCGCCTAGCCGCCGCCTCCGCCACTACGCCGCCAGCGCCACCCGCCCGCCCGCCGCAGCTCCTTCCCCCTCTCTCCTCCCTCGGCGCCGCCGCCCGTCGACAGAAACCGCAGCAGCAGCACAGCACAGCAGCAGCCGCAGCCGCCGCTGCCCGGCCGCACCCGAGCCGCCGCCGACCCCGCCGTCAGTCGGCCTCGCTCCGACGAACAACCCCCGCCCTCGCCGGCCGTCCAGCCGCCCTCCCTCCGCGCGCGTGCCGCCATCAGCTCGAAACCCTAACCCTAATCTCTGTTCCTGTGTCGGACACGGGACACAGTGTCCGACACGACTCGGACACGATTTCGACCCTGTTTTCGGGTCCCCTTCAGGTACGTGTATCTTTCGCCTCGTAGCTCCGTTTTCAATTCTGCAAATTGCGTTGTGAAGCCTGTATGACCCTCTCGGTGTCCGGATAAAACTGTTCGTGGCACCGCGTCCTGTGGTGAATCGCACACCGCGATCCCAAAAACAGGAAAAAAACCAGGACCCTGTTTCACCCCGGGAACTGAGTACGTTCCGCCAAACGGGACGACTTAGTCGTGCGCGGTCCTTCACAGATACGTGCGCAGCGTCGATACGGACGTGTGAGATTTTGCGGAAGCTGATTCGGGTGTGCGTGCACACCGGAATCAACGCGTATCCGCGGACATCGCCCCCGTATCCGCCTTTTCTGTAATTCACCCTAACTTCGTGCACACACGTCGGATCGAGACGAAACTTGCGCCATCGGACTCGTAGCGATACGCTGGTCCTGTGGGTCAAGTTTGGTTCGATTCTGAGAACGTTGACGAAATCGCGTGTCGTGGGCCCCCACAGGCCCCGCTCGACGGGCGATTTTGTGTTCGGCTCATCGGAATCCAAATCTGGAAGTTCCATTGGGTTCGTATCAGCGTTCCTGACCTGTTGACACTAAGTTTGGTGAATTTGGAGACCCGTTGACCTGGACACGTTTTTCGGTGCAAAGCGGGCCCACCGGCGGACCCCGTTTTGACCCGAAATTACCGTTTTTGCCCCTTGTCTCCAAATTGGACCCAAGGACAGGCGTTTCTATCTATTTGATATCTTCTGAGCGTGATGGTAATGTCTATTTCAGCTTTTGGACTCATCTCTGGACATTCTCCCAAGAACCAAATTAAACAGATCCAAACAACAGGCAAGTACCTGCACTTCAAGTTAAATCTATATATTGTGATAATTAATTTTCCTGTTTTACTAGTACCCTTGATGACTACACCTAGTGTTAAAAATGCTGGATTTTCATGTCTTGAATATTGGAATTCATGTCTTGTTATCATGTCGGGTGGGAGAATACTGAAAGGCATGTAGTTTACCCTTCCCCTTGTCGTGAATAATAGCTGTTGGTACACGACTGTCCATCAGCCGGATCTCGATTATTCGTGAATAATAGCCGTTTATGACAGCCGGATTAGCCTTATAAACCCTACATGCCAACTAAGTATTCTAAAAACAAACTCAAGTTTCAGGTAGATAATTTCTGGTCATGTTATAAATTCTTGCTGACTGTTGTAGTTTCATTTCCTGCTCATTTACTCCTGTTTTTCTCATATTCCTGTTTATAGTTGTGACTCTGAGATATTGACATTCTTTTATGCAATTGTTTCTTAACATGATACTCAATATTTAATTGTCATAAATATTTAGTTTAACCTTGCTGTGCACTGTGTACTTTGATCCTTTCCTGACTGGATCTGTTGATTTAGGCGATGATGAGGATCTTGTTCCTAACTTATTATGGTCCCTATGAGGGGACTGATGATACCTATGAGGAGCCAGAACCCACCCAGGAGACCCCTGCTGCTGAGTAGCTAGTAGTAGCTATCTTTCATTTCTATTTCTTATCTTATTTATCGGGTTTGTCCCCGATTTCAATATTAAAATTCTGTACTTAAACATTTGAATCTGTTGTCATATTTATTTTTCAGTTGTAATCTTAAGTTTTATTTCTCATTATTATCTTGCCTATGTTGTTGTGAATGAGCTAGTTAGTAACTTTGGATTGACCTAGACAGCGTACTACCGCCGACTCTGCGGCGTAGGCTGGACGTACCCACGCACTCGTGCCCAAACTTTCGGGTGCGGGTCGTGACACGTTTTTATGGTGGCCCATGCAGGTCCTATCCTAAAATAGGGTAATACCCTAGGACAGGGTATGGAATAAGATTGAGGATTCTAGGAAAAGCTCATTCACAGTATAGCGTCCTTATTTCAATTCTTGATATCATTGCTGCTCAATTTTTTTCTATCGCCCTTGATTTCCAAGTATTCTATTCTGATCTTCCTATCCCTTAATCTTTCAGAATGGTCCAGACCAGGAATACAGTAGGAGGCACATCAGAACCAGCTGAACAGAATGTGCCCGAGACTCTTGCACTCCCGCCGCCTCCATCTGTTCCGGCAGTTACTCTTGATGGGGCACAACTACTTGGAGTGTTCCAGGGATTGGTGGAATCCCAGAAAGAACAGACTGCACTCCTGCGGACCAGCCTCTCAGAAGCTATTAAGTCCCAGGAGTCGCCACTCAAGAGGCCAGGAAGTGCCAAAGACTTCAAGAACCTTAGGCCTCTGGAATTCCACGGAACTGAGGGCATTCTTTACGCTGATGAGTGGATAGAGAATGTCGAGAGACTCCTGAAGACTGCTCGGGTTCCCGATGATCTCAAAGTGGAGTCCGCAAGCCTGCAACTGTTCGACATTGCTCGAACCTGGTTCAGAGATGAACCCCAACTATCTGCTCCTGACATCACCTGGGAGGACTTCAAGAGGCTATTCAAGGAGAAATTCTACCCCGAAGTGGCTCGGGAAGCTCTCGAAAGCCAATTCGAGAGACTGGAACAAGGTAACATGACTGTTGATGAATATACTGCTGAATTTAGCAGGTTAAGCCACTTTGCGGAGTACATGGTTCGTACCCCGGAGGACAGAGCCCGTAGATTCAAGAAGGGGCTATCTCCGGATATCCGCCTTGCTGTCACCACCAGCCGAGCTCGCACCTATGAGGAGATCTTGAGCGTGGCTCAAGGCGTCGAGAGAGATATGGGGCACAAACTGAAACGAGAAAGAGATACCGGGAATGCGGGACCCAACAAACGCCCTTTTCAACAACAACAACAGCAGAGGGCCCCGCAGCAAACTCAGCGTCCTCTCCCTCGAGCTCCAGCACCCCAGGCTCAAGGTTAGAACCAGCGAGCTCCCCCTTGCAACTATTGCCAAAAACCAGGCCACACTTGGCAAGACTGTAGAAAGAGGCTAGGTGCCTGTCTCTATTGTGGCTCCCCAGCACATCAATTGAGGGACTGTCCTGCTGCCCAAGGACGCCCAGCTGCACCAAAGGCTCCAGTCCAGGCCAGGCCCCCAGCAGTACAACAGAGGGGACCCCCGCTTCCAACACAACAACAACGCTTTGCTCAGCACCAACAGCAGCAACAGAGGGGTGCACCGCAGCAAGGCCGTGCTTATGCAATGACTCTGGAAGAAGCGGAAGCCACAGCAGACGTGATCACAGGTTCTGTGCTTATAAATTCAATACCAGCTATTACTTTATTCGACTCTGGAGCTTCTCATTCATTCATGTCAGTAGAATTCCTTATGAAGCATAACTTAATCACTAAACCCCTTAGGAATTGTTATAAGATCATTACCGGTGGAGGAATCATCCCGGTTAGTGATGCCTGTAACAATTGTCCTATTACATTATGTGGAAGAGTACTGTATGCTAGACTACTTGTAATGCCAGTGCCCAGTTTTGACATTATACTGGGTATGGATTGGTTAAGTCAACATCATGCCACCATAGACTGTCACAGAGGTAGTATAATCTTCAGGCCCCCTGACAAGCCAGAATTTGAATTTGCTAGAGGTTCTAGAGAAATGGGTAATAACATAATTTGTGGAGCCCTAGTAACAGAAGAATTGCCACCTATCATCTCTGAATACCTTGATGTCTTCCCTGAGGATCTCCCAGGCTTACCCCCAGATCGAGAAGTTGAATTCTCCATTGACTTAGTGCCAGGAGCAGCACCAGTATCTCAGAATCCCTACAGAATCAACAAGAAGGAGATAATAGAACTAAATGAACAAATCAAAGAGCTAGAGGACAAATGTTTCATCAGGTCTAGTGTCTCACCCTGGGGAGCTCCAATACTATTTGTGCCCAAGAAAGACGGAACATCCAGAATGTGTATTGACTATAGGGCCTTGAATGCCTTAACCATTAAGAATAAGTATCCCCTGCCCAGGATAGATGACTTATTTGATCAGTTGAGTGGAGCTCGGGTGTTTTCAAAGATTGATTTGAGGTCTGGTTACCACCAAGTAAGGGTGAGAAAGGAAGACATCCCTAAAACTGCTTTCAATACCCGGAACAGACATTACGAATTCTTAGTGATGCCGTTCGGGTTGACGAATGCTCCAGCAGTTTTTATGAACTTAATGAACAGAGTTTTCCAGCCATACCTAGACAAATTTGTAGTAGTCTTCATTGATGATATTTTGATCTACTCCAAGACCCCCGAAGAACATGAAGAACATTTGAGGTTAGCATTGGAGACTTTGAGGAAGGAAAAACTTTATGGAAAATTATCCAAATGTGCTTTCTTCCTAGACAAAATAGAATTATTGGGACATGTGGTGACTGAGAATGGAATAGCAGTAGATCCTAAGAAGATAGCTGCAGTAGAATCCTGGCCCACTCCAGACTCTGTAGCTGAGATTAGAAGTTTCCTGGGACTAGCTGGCTACTATCGGAAGTTTGTGAAGGACTTTGCTAGAATTGCGGAGCCCATGACAATAACAAGAAAAGATGAAGAGTTCACCTGGACTGATGAATGTCAGCATGCTTTTGAGGAATTGAAGAAAAGACTGACTTCTGCCCCTATTCTGACCTTACCTTCCGGAACCGGAGGTTTCGCTATTTATAGTGATGCTTCTGGAAAAGGTCTAGGTTGTGTACTGGAGCAGAACAAGAAAGTAATAGCATATGCCTCTAGACAGCTTCGACCACATGAAAAGAATTATCCAACTCATGATTTAGAATTGGCAGCTGTCATTTTTGCTCTTAAACTTTGGAAGCATTATCTTTATGGAGAAAGGGTGGAAATATTTACAGACCATAAAAGTCTAAAATATATCTTCACTCAGAAAGAGCTAAACATGAGGCAAAGAAGGTGGCTGGAACTAATGAAAGACTTTGATATCACTCTTCAATATCACCCTGGGAAGGCAAATGTAGTTGCTGATGCTCTAAGCAGGTATCCTATGGCGATGTACTTGACTATGGACAGACACCTGCTGGAGGACTTGGAAAGTTTAGGTATTGAAGTAATTATCCCAGGAAAAGAAGGCCAAATGATGAACTTGCAAATTCAGTCTACTTTAATGGACAAGATCAAGGAGACTCAGTTTCAGGACGAAGGCCTGCGAAGCCTTCGAGGTCAAGTGCAAGCTGGACTAGTAGAAGAATTCAGAATTCATGAAGATGGATCACTGAGGCATGGCGATAGATTATGTATACCTCAAGGAGACATAAGAGAAGAAATTATGCAAAAGGCGCACAGATCGCAGTACTCTATACACCCAGGAGCCAACAAGATGTACAAGGACCTGAGAACGCATGTTTGGTGGCATGGCATGAAAAGAGAAGTAGCCAGGTTCGTATCCCGTTGTTTAGTGTGCCAGCAAGTCAAAGCAGAGAGACAAAGACCTGGAGGATTGCTTCAACCACTACCCATTCCGGAATGGAAATGGGAACATATCACAATGGATTTTATTTTCGGTCTTCCAAGGACACCTAGTGGTAAGGATGCAATCTGGGTGATAGTAGATAGACTGACCAAGTCTGCACATTTTCTACCTTTCAAAGTAGGGCTATCTACAGAGAAGCTGGCAGATCTATATATCAGACATATTGTTAGGCTGCATGGAGTTCCAGTAAGTATTGTCTCCGACCGAGATTCAAGGTTCACCTCTCACTTCTGGAAGAGCTTACAAGCCAGCTTGGGGACGCAACTCAAATTCAGCATAGCTTATCATCCCCAAACCGATGGACAATCGGAACGTACAATCCAGACACTTGAAGATATGCTCCGTACATGTGTTCTGGATTTTGGAGGATCCTGGGAAGACTATCTACATCTGGTGGAGTTCTCTTATAATAATAGTTACCAAGCAAGTATTGAGATGACTCCATTTGAAGCTCTGTATGGACGAAGATGTCGTACCCCGCTATCATGGGACGACGTTGGAGAAAGAGCCCTGCTGGGACCAGAGATGGTGATCGATTCAGCTGAGAAGGTAAAGCAAATAAGGGACAGACTTCGAGTGGCTCAAGACAGGCAACGACATTGGGCAAATAGCCACCGAAGGCCCTTGGAATTTGAGGTAATTAAATTTATGAAATTCAAGTCAATTTAAATATTTTGCTTATGGAACTAAGACTTGATTGTGACTTTATTAAAGGTTGGAGAGCTGGTATTCTTAAAGATTTTCCTGACACGTGGCACCATTAGGTTCGGAAGGAGTGGAAAACTCAGCCCAAGATTTATTGGACCTTTTGGCATTCAGGAGAAAATCAGAGAAGTGGCATACCGACTGGCATTGCCACCCTCTCTGGATGGAGTACATAACGTCTTCCACGTGTCGCAGCTGAGGAAGTATGTGTCAGACCCCAGCCACATTTTGGATCACTCAGAGCTCGAAGTAGGCCCAAGTTTGACTTACCAAGAGCAACCCGTGGAGATTCTGGATCGCTCGGAGAAAGTTCTACGGAACCAGGTTATCTCCCTGGTTCGCGTAGCTTGGAAGCACCATTCCCCCGGCGAATCCACCTGGGAGCGAGAAGACGAGATTAGAGAGCGATACCCCTATCTTTTTGAACCCTGAGGTGTATTTTATTTTTTGGCCTTTTCTTTTCGTGCCTTGTTATTCTTAAATTTCGAGGACGAAATTTTTGTAAGTTGGGTAGGTTGTAAACCCCCCTAAATTTTCAAATTATTAAATCTTGGATTTCTCCCAATTTTCTGGAATTTTCTGGAAATTTTCTGTAATTAAAATCAAGCTTTTTAATTAATAAATGATTTTTAATTAACAATAAATAATATTAAAATATCATGAAAATAACATTTTTGGGTGTAAAATAGAAAACTGGACTTAGGATAATTTTCTGAATTTTTCTGGGCCTCAGAACCATTTTTAAATGCCTAAAAACAATTTTTCTAATTATTTAATTATTAATTAATTAATTAATTATTTATTTATTTATTATTTATTTTATTTTTCCGGCCCACGGCCCATTGGGCCGCGGCCCGGCCCGTAGCCCCAACCCAGCCCATCTCCTTTGCGGGTCGGACGGGTCTGCCCAGACCCGTTAGCCCGACCCGACCCGCCGACTGTGCCCCGTCCCCCACGACGCCCGATTTCCCCGCCGGCCGCCGCGCGCAGCGCCGCGCGATCCGCTCGCCACGCCGCCGCATTCACCGCCACCTCTCCGCCTTGGCCGGCCCCCTGCAACCGCCTCGCCCCCTTATAAAAACCCCCGACCCCGGCCGTCTCCCCCACTCCCTCGCCCTAACCCTAGCCACCGCCACCCGCCGCTGCTCTCCTCCCTCGCCTAGCCGCCGCCTCCGCCACTACGCCGCCAGCGCCACCCGCCGCCCGCCGCAGCTCCTTCCCCCTCTCTCCTCCCTCGGCGCCGCCGCCGTCGACAGAAACCGCAGCAGCAGCACAGCACAGCAGCAGCCGCAGCCGCCGCTGCCGGCCGCCCCGAGCCGCCGCCGACCCGCCGTCAGTCGGCCTCGCTCCGGCGAACAACCCCCCGCCCTCGCCGGCCGTCCAGCCGCCTCCCTCCGCCGCGTGCCGCCATCAGCTCGAAACCCTAACCCTAATCTCTGTTCCTGTGTCGGACACGGGACACAGTGTTCGACACGACTCGGACACGATTTCGACCCTGTTTTCGGGTCCCCTTCAGGTACGTGTATCTTTCGCCTCGTAGCTCCGTTTTCAATTCTGCAAATTGCGTTGTGAAGCCTGTAAGACCCTCTCGGTGTCCGGACAAACTGTTCGTGGCACCGCGTCCTGTGGTGATCGCACACCGCGATCCAAAAACAGGAAAAAAACCAGACCCTGTTTCACCCCGGAACTGAGTACGTCCCGCCAAACGGGACGACTTGGTCGCGCGCGGTCTTCACAGATACGTGCGCAGCGTCGATACGGACGTGTGAGATTTCGCGGAAGCTGATTCGGTTGTGCGTGCACACCGGAATCAACGCGTATCCGCGGACATCGCCCCGTATCCGCCTTTTCTGCAATTTACCCTAACTTCGTGCACACATGTCGGATGGAGACAAAACTTGCGCCATCAGACTCGTAGCGATACGCTGGTCCTGTGGGTCAAGTTTGGTTCGATTCTGAGAACGTTGACGAAATCGCGTGTCGTGGGCCCCACAGACCTCGCTCGATGGGCGATTTTGTGTTCGGCTCATCGGAATCCAAATCTGGAAGTTCCGTTGGGTTCGTATCAGCGTTCCTGACCTGTTGACACTAAGTTTGGTGAATTTGGAGACCGTTGACCTGGACACGTTTTTCGGTGCAAAGCGGGCCCACCGGCGGACCCCGTTTTGACCCAAAATTACCGTTTTTGCCCTTGTCTCCAAATTGGACCCAAGGACAGGCGTTTCCATCTATTTGATATCTTCTGAGCGTGATGGTAATGTCTATTTCAGCTTTTGGACTCATCTCTGGACATTCCCCCAAGAACCAAATTAAACAGATCCAAACAACAGGCAAGTACCTGCACTTCAAGTTAAATCTATATATTGTGATAATTAATTTCCTATTTTACTAGTACCCTTGATGACTACACCTAGTGTTAAAAATGCTAGATTTTCATGTCTTGAATATTGGAATTCATGTCTTGTTATCATGTCGGGTGGGAGAATACTGAAAGGCATGTAGTTTACCCTTCCCCTTGTCGTGAATAATAGCTGTTGGTACACGACTGTCCATCAGCCGGATCTCGATTATTCATGAATAATAGCCGTTTATGACGGCCGGATTAGCCTTATAAACCCCTACATGCCAACTAAGTATTCTAAAAACAAACTCAAGTTTCAGGTAGATAATTTCTGGTCATGTTATAAATTCTTGCTGACTGTTGTAGTTTCATTTCCTGCTCATTTACTCCTGTTTTCTCATATTCCTGTTTATAGTTGTGACTCTGAGATATTGACATTCTTTTATGCAATTTTTCTTAACATGATACTCAATATTTAATTGTCATAAATATTTAGTTTAACCTTGCTGTGCACTGTGTACTTTGCTCCTTTCCTGACTGGATCTGTTGATTTAGGCGATGATGAGGATCTTGCCCCTACTTATTATGGTCCCTATGAGGGGACTGATGATACCTATGAGGAGCCAGAACCCACCCAGGAGACCCCTTCTGCTGCTGAGTAGCTAGTAGTAGCTATCTTTCATTTCTATTTCTTATCTTATTTATCGGGTTTGTCCCCGATTTCAATATTGAAATT
>JAYESA010000015.1:49443743-49636243 GCA_036927795.1 Iris macrosiphon
AGGCATCACTCATGTTTTTGGCTGGACTCATACTTGATTTGCGTGTCGGGTCTTGGATTCACTTGTACTAGTCGGGGCGGGGAAATACTCGAGTAGACATGTAAATATTTCCAACTGGAATCTCTGGAATCACCCCCTCGTGTCTAATATGGAATGATAGCAGCCGCGCACCCAGTGCACGGTAAGCCGTACTTACTCTTAGCCATTTACATGTCGAAACAGGTATTTCAAAGACACGAGTTCATTCTTTCTTGTCTGGAATCACTTGCATTTCTTGACTGGTCTCACTTATACTTTCTGGACTTGACTCATTACGTGTATTTCTTGTTGGACTCACTTCACGTTATTGTGCACACACTTGATCTTAGTTTAGATTTCTTGTATCCTGCTGTCATTATTATCTTGCTTCTGATATTCATGCATCTTTACCTTTATGCACCAATTGTTATATATATATATATATTTCCTTGTTCATACTTTATTTTCTTCACCTTGCTACTTGCTACAACTGTTTTATAGTTTTTATCATTTAACTGGAACTGCTGTTAGAGGTGTACTTGCTCCAATCCTGACTGTATATATTTTTTAGAGGATCCGGAGGATTGGTATCCGACATTTTATGGACCTCAGCCTGTCGATGGTGCAGACAGGGACCCCCTAGTTCATGAGTGGTTTCCGGGTTGGTAGCCGGGATCACTAGGACCTCAGTTGTTGTTTTTATTAGCTTTTGGTACCGGATTTATCCCCGGCTTTTGGTTTGAGACTTATATTATATTTGATTCTGGATATTGTTGTATTATTATTGTGGTTGTTTTTAGTAGTTGTTGTTTAGACTTTGTAGTTGTTAGATTTCTGTGTTACCTTATCGTGCTTAGATTCGTGATTGAGTACTTGTGTTATCATTATCATATTGTTCCTCCATTTGGAGTTGAGATCTTGACAGGTACCTATATTGATTGTGTGAGATTGTTAGCTAGATAGTAGACCTAGACAATATTCTACCGCCGATGTTGTGGCGTAGGATGGACGTACCCACGACTCATGCCCGATTTTTCGGGTGCGGGTCGTGACACGTTTTTGGTAGCGGCCCATGCAGGTCTCGAGCTTCGCCATTAGTGCGATATCATGGTAGTACAACAATTTAGTTATACTACTGCGAGCCTGCTCTAGGATATAAGATCTAGGATGAGAGTGTACTCAATCACGACTAGGAACAATTCTAATATAATTATTCTAAAATTGCTTTCATTTGAAATATTACTGTCCTTCTTTGATGATATCGTATCTTGTGCCGTATTGACTTCTTTTGATCTGTGTTCAGGATGCCTCCGAAGACACGATCCCATCGTACCGTCCCAGCAGTTGCCACAGAGAGGTTTGCCACCTCTCGTCCAGCTCGTATTCAGGCAGCTGCTACCGCTCCACTCACTACTCCTGCGGTTGAGGGAGTATCTGTTTCTCTCGGGGATCCTCCTCTACCTGTCGATCCGAGGACTACCCCAGTCGTTCCGGTGGTGCCTCCACCACTTCCTGCACCAGTAGACGCTGCACAGTTGTTTGCATTTTTCAGGGGGATGATGGATGCGCAGCACCGCCAGGCAGATGTGATGAGGCTGGGCATTGAGAATGCCCACCAAGTGGCCATGACGGCAGTGGATAGGGTGGCACAGATCCAGCCACAGGCAGATCAGACTCAGTATCCGAGGCCGGGCAGTATTATTGACTTCCAGAGGATGCGGTCCAAGGAGTTCCGGGGTACAGAAGGGATCCTGTACACGGATGACTGGATAGAGCATATTGAGGGGATTTTTCGGCTGCATAGATTCCAGACAGCATGCAGATAGAGGCAGCGGGCAGTCAGATATTCGACCTCGCTTTGACATGGTATCGTACTGATACGAGGATCGCGGCACCAGGGCTTACTTGGGAGGCTTTCAAGAGACTTTTTAAGGAGAAGTTTTCCCCAGATGTGGCGCTCAGTGCTTTGGAGAGCCAGTTTGAGGCACTCGTCCAGGGAAGCATGCTGGTGGACGAGTATGCAGCAGAGTTCTGCCGTCTGGGCAGATTCATGGAGGGCTTGAGTGAGGCAGCAAAGGCGAGAAAGTTTCGCAAGGGCTTGGTCATGGCGGTCAAGTCTTTGACTAGGAGTGACCGCGAGGTGACTTTCGAGCAGATCGTAGGAAACGCTCAGAGGGCAGAGGATGACTTGGAGTTCAAGTCCAAGAGAGTCAGGAATGATTCAGGTTGTGCGAGTGGTAGTGCGGGACCGGCTAAGAGTCCCTATGTGCAGAAGACAGCGCAGCAGCCGGGGCAGCAAGGTCAGGATCAGAGAGTGCCCACTTGTGCCTACTACAGGAAGGCAGGACACACTTGGGATGTTTGTAGGAGGAGGCTGAAGGTGTGTTTGCTCTGTGGATCCGCTGCTCACCAGATGCGAGATTGCCCCATTGCACCTCCATTGGGTGGAGCACAGGATCGGAGAGTTGGAGCTAGGCCACTTGTGGCACAACATCATGCCCCACACCAGCAGAGGGAGATACCCCAGCAGGGCAGGGCTTTTGCGTTGACGGTCAAGGAGGCCGACGCTACGGGTGTCGGGTTAGCAGGTATGTCTCTTTGTTCTTCTTCTCGTCCTTTTCCATTCCTTGTGGTGTGCTTCATTAGTACCTGTTAGACTTTTCTTTGTGTTATGGTAGATAGTGTAGTGACCCTGATTGAGACTGTGATAACACGCCCAGTAGGACCATGATCTTGTATGCTGTTTAGGTAGAATTTCTTGACTGTGATTGTTAGGGGTTTGACCTAGAAGAAGTGCGATCGACTTTAAATTTTGAGGACGAAATTTTATAAGGAGGATAGGCTTGTCACTACCCCATTTCCAGAGCAGGGTATTTTTTTTAATTTGGTCAATTGTATATTTATCATAAATATTTGTATTAATATTTAATTAGTTGGTTGTATTATTTTTTATTAGTTATTTTAGGATTTTTGCTAGTCTGGACCCATGTCAGACCCTAGTGGACCCTTGCCAGACCCAACCAACACCCTTGTCAGACCTATTTATGGGTTTAGAATAGTTATTATATTTTTATTTAGTTAATTGTGGAGTTTTGGATTAGTTAGGATGTGTTTAGTGAACCCCAAACCCAAACCCTATTTTTATCATGACTTATTAGGCGGATATTTTAGACTTTGTGTTAGAAAACCCTAACCCTAAACCTATTTCCTAATTCCTACATAGCCGAACCAGCATCCCCCTCCCATTCATTTCCTTTCTTCTTCTTCTTCACTCTCCACTCTTTTCTTCTTCTTCCTTCTTCCAATTTCTACATTTCAAGTAAGTTTTCTCCTCTTCTTTCTCTTCCTTCATCTATTTATTCCATTAATACAAACCCTAACCCTTTGCTTTCCCCTAATCTAGATGTGTAGAGCTTAGAATTGGTGTTGGAGCTTGGGTTGGAGGCTTGGAAGCTTGGTGAGGTGAATTTGGGAAAATTTGGAGACTTTGGCCTTGGAATTCCAACTCCCAAGAGGTATACCCTAATTTTTCCCTTATGATTACTCTAATATAGTGTAATTAGTAGTTTAGAACCTTCCTAGACCTTAGGGCTACCCGTGGGAGGAAGTTGGAGCTTGTTTGGATGTGTTTGGAGACTTTGACATTAGGTTTTGTGTCAATTATGGGTAAAATCCGAGATTGACCCAATTTTTGGTGTTGCACTAGGTTAGTCGGACCTAGGTAGACGTGCTTGGGTGCCTTAAGGATAAGTACGTGTCCCCGTTCGGACACGTGAGATCGTGTCGCAGAGATTTGGATATTTTGGGCGATTTGGAAGTTTTTCGTCGCCATGGGTTCCAATATACATGTGAGATTTTGCCACGGACCTAGAATCGGAGAGTTAGCATTTTTTTTTGAGGTTTTAGACATCGATTAGAACTCATGGATAAATTTTGGGTCAATTTCGAGTAGGTTTGGTGTGCTTTTCACGAGGTATCGCGAGCCGCACACCAAGTGTTCGTCGAAATGACCAAATGGCCATTTCGACTTGATTTTTAGGTTTTGGGCTTGTGCGCGGGTTGGTTTAGCCTCAAAGAGTGTGTATTTGAGTTTACGAATATATATATATATATACATGTGTGTTTATATGTGTGTGGGTGAGTGTGGTTGAATGTGGTTGTGTGTGGTTGAGTGGTTGTGTGAGTGTTTGTGTATAGTGAGTGTTTGTGATAGTGTGTTTGGGTGTATAGGTGTGAGTGTGTGTTTGTGAGTGTGAGTAAGTGTATCTATATATATATAAGTGTGTGTATGTATATATGTATATGAGTCTATATATATATATATATATATATATATATATATTGTGTGTGTGTGTGTGTTTATATATATATATATATATATATATATATATATATATATATATATATATATATATATATATATATATATATATATATATATGTGTATGTGTGTGTGTGTGTGTGTGTGTGTGTATGTGTGTGTGTGTTTATACATATATATGTATGAGTGTATATATATATATATATATATATATATATATATATATATATATATATATATGTGTGTGTGTGTGTGTGTGTGTGTGTGTGTGAGTGTGTGTTTATATATATATATATGTGTGTGTGAGTGTGTATATATATATACATATGTGTATTTATATATCTATAGGTGTGTGTGTACCTATATATGTGTATAAGTGTTTATATATATATATATATATATATATATATATATATATATATATATATATATATATATATATATATATATGTTTGTGTGTGTGTATCTATATGTTTATGTGTGTGTGTTAGTGTGTGTCGAGGTGTATGTGTAGTGTGTGTCGAGAGAGAGTGAGATGAGAGTGAGATAGGGGGGAGAGTGAGATAGAGTGTGAGGGAGAGAGGTAGAGAGTGAGATAGGGGGAATGCAGTAGAGCAGCAACCGCAGCTAGAGAAGGCAGCTCCACGGCAGCAGCGGCAGCAGCAGCGGCGGCAGCGCGTATCAGCAACAGCAGCGCGGCGCTTCGCCGCAGCAGCAACTAGTTGTTCCCCCCCTCCCTTTATATATATATATATATATATATATATATATATATATATATATATATATATATATATATAGATATATATATATATATATATATAGATATATAGGTATAAGAGTATATGTATATATATGTATGGTTTTATATATATATATATATATATTTATATATATATAGATAGATAGGTATATAGACATATATATATATGTGTATAGATAGATATCTATATATTTATATAGATAGATAGTTAGATATATATATATATATACATAGGTATAGTTAGGTATTAGATAGTGAGATAGAGAGTAGGGTGAGGTATTGAGTTTCAATACCTTGAGGGTAAGGTAAGTTGAGGTATCGGAGATGATATTGAGGTATAGCCTAATACTAGGTTATATATAGATAGATAGATAGATAGATAAATAGATAGATAGATAGATAGATAGATAAATAGATAGATTGATTGATTGATAGTTAGCCAGTTAGTTAGAGTTAGAGGATAAGGTATCTCAATACCTTGAGATACTAAGGTATTGAGGTAAGTTGGATATCGGAGTTGAGGTATTGCCTACCCTAGGTTATATATATATATATATATATATATATATATATATATATATATATATATATATATATAGTAGCATATGGTAGTATATATATAGATAGTTAGTTAGTTATCTAGTGTTAGTGAGGGGTAAGGCTTGAGTATCTCAATACCTTGGGATACTCAAGGTATTGGGCATCGGGGCAAGGTATTGAGTTTTAGCCTAGGAATGAGGTTAGAGATACTTTTATATATATATATATATATATATATATATATATATATATATATATATATATATATATATATATACGTGCTAGTATATATTATAGAGGGTGTAGGCGGGGTGTATCGCGTAGGTTGAGATATCGGATACCGAGGGTATCCCGGTATCTCAAGGAGGCGAGATTGAGGGTTTATTAGCTTAATGACCTAGTTTTGACTTAGAATTTTAGGGGCACCCTGGTTTGACCTAAAGTTGACCGTAGTTACCCCGGTTGACCGCCAAAGTCAATATTTGATCTAGTTTTGACCTATAGTTGACTTTTTGGACTCTGGGTTGACTTTTTGACCCAGATTTTACCGGTTTGACCCGTTTGACCTAGAACGACCCTAGAAGCTTATTTTTAGTTATTTTATATCTGTTTAACTCTTTAGAACCCCGTTTAACCTTTTTTTTTGCAATAGGTCCTGGCGACGCCAGTTCGGATCGTTAGTTGCTTAGGACGTCAGGCGAGTACATTCTCTGATAGTTTTTATTATCTGATGATTATTATGATTCAGCTTCTAGTATAGTATTATCTGATTTTTCTGGCACGATACGGACTAGTATTTTTGGATTCATTTACTTGCGACACGTAAATTTTATGTTTCTGACCTCTATTCTGGAATCACTTACTAACATCACCTACTGGCATCACATCATGACTCACTACAGGTATCACTCATTTTTTTGCTGGACTCATACTTGATTTCCGTGTCGGGTCTTGGATTCACTTGTACTAGTCGAGGCGGAGAAATACTCGAGTAGACATGTAAATATTCCCAATTGGAATAACTGGAATCACCCCTTCGTGTCTAATCTGGAATGATAGCAGCCGCGCACCCAGTGCGCGGAGCCATACTTACCCCTAGCCGTTTACATGTCGAAACAGGTATTTCAAAGATACGAGTTCATTCTTTTTCGTCTGGACTCACTTGCATTTCTTGACTGGTCTAACTTATACTTTCTGGACTTGACTCATTATATGTATTTCTTGTTGGTCTCACTTCACGTTATTATGCACACACTTGATCTTAGTTTAAATTTCTTGTATCCTACTGTCATTATTATCTTGCTTCTGATATTCATGCATCTTTACCTTTATGCACCAGTTGTTATATATATTTTTTCTTGTTCATACTTCATTTCCTTCACCTTGCTACTTGCTACAACTGTTTTATAATTTTTATCATTTAACTGGAACTGCTGTTAGAGGTGTACTTGCTCCAATCCTGACTGGATATATTTTTTAGAGGATCCGGAGGATTGGTGTCCGATATTTTATGGACCTCAGTCTGTCAATGGTGCAGACAGGGACCCCCTAGTTCAGGAGTGATTTTCGGGTTGGTAGCCGGGATCACTAGGACCTCAGTTGTTGTTTTTATTATCTTTTGGTACCAGATTTATCCCCGGCTTTTGGTTTGAGACTTGTATTATATTTGATTCTGGATATTGTTGTATTATTATTATTGTGGTTATTTTTAGTAGTTGTTGTTGTTTAGACTTTGTAGTTGTTAGATTTTTGTGTTATCTTATCGTGCTTAGATTCGTGATTGAGTACTCGTGTTATCATTATCATATTGTTCCTCCGTTTGGAGTTGAGATGTTGACAGGTACCTATATTGATTATGTGAGATTGTTAGCTAGATAGTAGACCTAGACAGCGTTCTACCGCCGATGCTGCGGCGTAGGCTGGATGTACCCACGACTCATGCCCAATTTTTCGGGTGCGGGTCATGACAATTCCAGAAGTTCTCATGTGGACTTGCTTGATACTGGGGGCAGATCATTGTATAGCGTGAATCTTGCCTTGAGCTTTGGTGGTTTTGATCACCCCAGCAGGAGTTTCCTTCTTTATATTTATGTTCTTGTTCTCATTATTCTCGATGTAGCATCAGCGAACGTAAAAAAAAGAACAGTTTTCTGATTCTTGTTGTATTTGTATTTTTATTTGGGTTGTCAGTTTGTAACATATTCCTGGTTGAGTGCTTCTATGGGGTTGTGTGTCACTTTAAAGGAACTCTTGTGTGGATCTCGGTGCATCAACTTATCTTCTGGAGTTTGTAGAGATGAACTCTTGTGTGAGACTCTACTTTGTGACTACCTCTTCTTTTTTTATCTGACTTCGAGAATAACAATATCAAGGCAAGATCCGAGTTAGAATGGACAACCGCTCAAACCTTCTCGATACTAGCTTTCACAAGCTTAAGAAGTTTGATGGCAAGTACTACAATATTTAGAAGAGGAATATCTCCTTGAATCTTCGTCTTGTCAAAGTTACTTATGTGTTGGTTGATCCTGAACCTACCATTCCCGAAGATGGAGGAGAGTTTGCAGTTGGTGTTGCGCAGGACATGCACTCCAAGTTGAAGGAAGACAACAACATCTGTAAATTATTGATTCTCAATGCTATGGACGACTCGATGGCAAAGTCCTACAACAAAAAGGAGAAGGCAAGAGATGTGTGGGAATCTCTTGAGAAGCACTACAAAACTGACAAAAAAATATCTAAAATCTATCTCGTCGAGAAGTTCTTCACTTTGTAATTTATGGACGAGAATGTGATGTTACCATAAGTTAAGGAACTTCTGAAGATGCAGCAGAAACTGGAGGAAGAGGGCATGAAGCAGGAAGACAAATTTATAGTGGGGGCTATCGTCACCAAACTGTCTCCATGCTAAATCAAGTTCAAGACTGACATTTACCGTAAAAAGATGGAGATCCAGCTCGAAGATCTTTACTGGATTCACATTGAAGATGAAGGCAGGGGACAACTAAAGTAGGACTCCTTGTCCAAACAGTTGGCTAAGGCCTGAGCGGGGACAACCTGAGTGAAGATCCAGCTTGAAACTCTTAGCATTGTATTATTTTCCTCTTCCAGAGTTCGGGTACTGAGCATTCTCCTTTTCAGGCAAGGAGGTCGCATGAGCGAGGACAACCTGAGTGGACGCATGCTGTGCGTCTTCAGTATCAGAGAGAGAGAGAGAGAGAGAGAGAGAGAGAGAGACATGGAGCGCATACTCCACAGTTGGGTGAGAAGCACCGGCCTTTTCTATCCATGTCCTGCAGGTCTTCAAGTGCTGAGCACCCTTCTTATTAGAAGAAGCTGACGCATAAGCAATGGACGCATGATGTGTGGTCCCTGCGACAGAGAGAGAGAGAGACGGGGAGTGCATGCTTCGCAGTAGGGTGAGGCACAACAGCCTTTACTACCTGTCATGACCCGCACCCGGTTTAGGGGCACGAGTGCGTGGGTACGTCCAGCCTACGCCGCAGCATCGGCGGTAGAACGCTGTCAAGGTCTTGATACTATCTAGCTAATGTCACACAAACATCCAATCTCCATAAGGAGGCACGGATGACAAAAAAACGAGCACATACTCAATCACAGGATTACAGCACGATAAGATAACGAACAGAAATTAAATACAACACAAGTCAACAAAGTAATAACTTAACTCAACAATATCCAAGTCTCATAAAAATGTCGGAGACAAATCCGGTACCAATAATCTACTGAAAGAACTAACTAAAATATAGTAATTTTCGGCTGGCCTCTCGGAATCACAACTAACTACCAAGTCTGCAGCTACTCACCATATGGTCCATAAAGTGACGGACATCGGTCCTCTAAGGCATAGTCTGGAAAAATATTTCCAGTCAGGAAGGAGCAAAACACAATCTCAAATAACAGTTTCATTTAATTGATAAGGACTATAAAGCAATAAACATGTCATGCTAGCTACTGAGAAGACAGTGAAATAAATGCAATGGCAATTAAAGAGAGACAGGCAATATAAAGAGACAGGCAATAGGTAATATGATACAGTCAGTATGAAAATGAAAAGAACAAGGAACGGTATCATATACGGGTGATGTAGTATATGATTTAAAATAGGGAACTGTAATCTATTCTAAGTGTTTGAAATAGTAGTTTCAAAATGTGATCGGCTTGGGAACATGTACGATAGCTACAGGGCCTGGCTAATCATGGGTGAAGAGCATGATTAACACTTACAATTTTCTATACTACAATAAGAGGTTATGATCACATTTCTTACTAACTACTTCCCCGCCCCCAACTAGTACTGTAGATCCAACCATGACACGTCACGATACACGAGCAAGTCAAGTCTATCATGTACGATGTCTAATATACATGTCGTGTACAATGTCAATACGATAATCAATGTAACATCTCATGACTGCAGATCCAAGCTATACTAGTCCGTGTAGCACAGTGTCAAAGATTCAGTTGTAACATTTCAGGATTATTGAAATTATAGAAATTATCAAGAAATTGGAAATTATCGGAGAATGTACTTGCCTTGGTCCTTAGCTGGTATTTATGGATGTCCTGTTCCAGAGTATCCCCTGGGATCAACAGTCCTATAGACATAACACAATATAACATTTGCATCAGAAGCTACGCTACACACAGTCAAAACACTGGCCTCAGGGCCATGCCAGGCAGGGCACTAGTCAACTATGGTTATCTAGTAGGGATAAAACACATTACCTATTTTTAATCATTAATACCTACCACATATATATATACCAATTAAACATACTGTTAATAATTAAACATAATACATATATATTGATACCAAAATACGGTTATTTACATATTTATTCATTTATACCAAAATACATTTTTATTAAATATATACCCATACAAAATATATATACACATATATATATTTTTATACCAAAATAATAATTATACTATATACAAAATATAATATACACATACACAAAATACATACCAATATACATATGCATTAATTTAAATACCTACTTATTCAATTTATTATACATACTATAATTATACAATTAATTACTAATAAATAAATAATATACATTTTACATATTTTAAATACATACATATACTAAATATACACTATACATACCAATTAAATATATATATGTATTGAAATATGCTAAGTAATATAAATAAAATACATGTATACTCATTTTATTAAAAATATATTAAGTATACGCGAATTATATATTTATACGTATACCAATATTATATATACTATTAAACACTAATTAAAATAATACTATACACATACACCTACTCATTAATATATACAATTACATATACACATTGCATTCATATACTAAATAACATTCATATACATGTATTATATATACTCATACGTATACGTATGTATATATATACATATATATATATATACCTATATATGAAGAGGAAAGAGGGAGAAGAAGAGAAGCTTACAGTGGTTGGAGGAGCAGCAGGCCAGCGGGGTCGCCGGAGTGTGCAGGCTCGGTTGGGAGGCCGCCGGAGTTGATGCACAGGTCGGCGGTCCAATTGGTTGGAAGGAGCTCGGTTCAGTCGGAGTCCAGCAGCATGGAGCCCGGCGTAGGGAGGATGAGGGAGGAGTATGCTGATGATGGTGGTGGATGTAGATGGTGGTGGCGGTGTATGAAGATGGTGGTGGAGGGAGTTGCCGGCCGGAGTACAGGGAGGAGGAAGAGTGGGGCGAATGGAGGAGAAGCTCTACTGGACCAGCAGGGAGTCGGGGTCGGCTGTCAGCGGCCCGCCGGAGGGTTGATGGGAAGGTCGGGGACTCGGTCGGGTGCAGAGGGCTGGCCCGAGGAAGATCGCGCGGGAGGAGCAGCTAAGGGATGGGGTAGGGAGGAGCACAGCCGGGGAGTTGGCCGCCGGAGGGTTGTGCCACGAGGAGGAGGAAATGGAGGGAGCAGTCTCGAGGAGGAGTTGGCCGGCTGATGGCCGGGGTCGAACGGCTCGGCCGCCGAGCTGAACGCCGGAGTACAGAGAGAACCGCCGGAGAACAGGAATCGGGTTTGGGGACCGCCGGGTGAACAGTAGGGGGTGAACAGTGTTCCCCCCTATTGAAATTCAAATTTCAAATGAAAAGGAAAGAAGAAGGAGAAAGGAAGAAGGAGAAGAAAAGAGAAGGAGAAAATAGAAGAAGAAGGGAAGAGGTTGGTTCCCTACGTTGGAGAGAGGAGAGGAGAGAGAGAGGTGGGGGCTTGCTTGGGGATGTGGGCTACCTAGGTTTTCTAGGGATTAGGGTTGATGTGATATTTAAATAGGGGAGAGGGTTTTGATGGAGGGTGAGGATGCACCAAATTAAATGGGTGGTCCAGATTGTTCATGAAGGAAATTTCATGTGGGGAAAATGCAATTTGGTCCACAAATAAATAACCTTTCCATTTGGTCTTGGACAATGGGTGATGACACCTACAATTCAATAATTGCAACTTAGCCCCTTAAATTCGAGAAATTGCACAAACGCATAAAATGACGAAAATTTGGCGGGCGATTCGGTGTCCGGTGTTTTGTAGGGTCAGGGGGCGCTATAAGTTCGATATGGGCTCAAATGCAGGGCACTGGAATTAAATTGGGATTTTTAGAATTGGTTTAAATAGTATCCTCAATTTAATTAGAAATAAATATAAGTTGTGTTCTAAAATTAATTAGAAGTACATAGGGCCAAAATCGGGTCAGGTCATCAATACCAATAATGAAGTAGACTCAGAACAGGATATTAACCTAATTTGGGCCGCACGAAAAATAGGTCAAGATTGTCCCCAATTACAATTAGAACGCACAACGATACAAAATAGAGATTTAATAAATAACGTCCGCGACGATTTTTGTGCGACTAGAAATAATGTACAGAGAGCATAATTATGAGTTGCAAAAATAGCAGAATGGAAGGCGGGCATGTCTAGGGCAAGATTGTGAAATTTGTTGGAAGACAAAATCAGGATACTGCTCCAAATATCGAAGCAAAGGCAATGCGCAAAAATATTAAATAAAATATGGTAATCAAATACAAACTCCAAGAATTAAATTCTAGATAAAATAATAAAATCCGGAATTCTATAATTCGGACAGGTGGTCATCTACTGGCTTCTAGGTCTAGTCTGCTAACTAAAAATAAATAAACACTGCATATAATACTATATTTAATTACACATCACTCATAATTATTTAAAACCAAATATACTATCATGCAATTTATTAATTGTAACTACCATAATATTAAATATTATAAAAAGTCAAAAATACCCCTGTTTTCGGAACGTGGTAGTGACACTACCCATGTCCCGCGGGTCTTCTTAGGCTTTGCTAGCCTTAACGAAGGACTAACGCTTCCCTCCGAGAGCATCTCCTCGAAAGCCTGCTGGTCGAAGCGGACCACCAGCATGAAGGACCGTAAAGCAACTCTAGGGGGGTGAATAGAGTACAGTGGAATAATCTACCCAATTTAAGATTATCAGAATGAAGGCAGTTGCTAACTAACAGTGTATATAAAGACAGTGAAGTAAAGCAATAAAGTAGAGAGAGAAAGCAAACACAAACACCAAGAGGTATACTGGTTTCCCTCTGAGAGGACTAGTCCAGTTCCGAGAACTCAAGCTCGGAGTTTTATCCACTATAATCACCAATAGTGAATCACAAGCTTTGATCCGAAGGCTTGCCACTTCTTTATACCACGAGGTTGATCTGAAGTATCGTAACTTCACAGCTAGAGAGAGAGAGAGAAACCAATGGAGCCAAGCTCTTTACAACTTTGTAGACTTCTAGACCGAGACCGTACTTGGCACTAGGAAGGCTAGGGAGTTGCTCTTGGAGATGGAAAAGTTTAGGCTCAGATGTTTGCTCATGATAGGATAGAAGGATTAAGAGAAGATGAGTGAGTAGGAATGTAGAAATCTAATCCTATTTATAGTGTATTGGCAGCCAGAATTCGGATGGGGTTCAATTCAAATTTTTAAATGTTGGGCCAGGAAATTAGGGATATTACTACTTTACTGATTTTATACCAAAGGGGTAACCGAGTTCGGTCCGAGTTTGGCATGAATTTGGCCCGAGTTCGGTTTCTAAGTATGGTAGACTTTGTTAATGAATGTAGCCTAATTTGGTGGATTGGTTTGATGGTTTATTTGAGTAGATCGGGTATCTGGGTGTATGTACTTTGATTTACCAGTGCGACTCAACTTGCATCAATCCTTGACTCAAATAAATAAAAGATTAAATTTGAAGAAAGTAATACAGACGATATGTAATACCAGTGTTGAGGCTTCAGATCGCGACATATCAATGCATGGTTTAGTTAACTATCAAAATCAAGTTGACTGAGACCGGATGGGCCAACAATCTCCCCTATTTTGATAATTGACAAACTATGAATGATACTGTAAGTCCTTGATATACAAGGCTCCCCCGTAACTGTGGAGCAGTTGACATGCTGTAGGCAACGTCTATCAAGTATCATCTTGTATGCTAGTATCATGTATGTCTTTCTCCCACGTTGTCATTTGACCAAAATGGCATGCTCCCCCAAAATTGGTGAGATGACAAAAAAATAAGAGAGTAAAGTATATATATGATAACATATAATGACAAATAGCGTAAGAAAATTGCTTTTATTTAAACTTTATTCTTTTAAAATAAAGCATACAAAAACAGATGTGTAGTGGAAACATCATAGTAGAACAACTAAAAGTAAACTTTAAATATTCAAAAATCCATTGAGTAACTAGTTATCATTGTCTTCATCGTCATCATCAGCTTCAACTATTCTATTTGGATTAAATAAGGCATCAGTTGGATCCAAATATCTCTGAACATAGAGGTGATCAATGCAAAATCCTTGTTGATTTGGATTTCGGAGAATCGGAAAAGGTCCAGCTGGGTGCTTCGATAGGGTGTACTGGATGTCTATCAAAGTATTGCCAAGAGCCTGAGTCTGAAGAGTTTGGCGAAGATCAGAAGCACGATAGCGTATATCTTCTTTATGGAAGCGATCACGCAACAGATTGAAAATAGACTCTAAGATTTGCGGTTTTTCATCAACAGGAGGGACAAAATCAGCAGGATGTGTGTTGGAGTTTGTTGACGAGTTATATGGTAGAAGCATAGATGGCTTAATTCTTCGAACTCTATTGAGGGATAAAGGTTCCTCAAGATGTGGACAAGTATCCAATGGCATATCGAAGTAGCTGAAAATGGTTGGCAAGTACATGGCGTAGAGTAGTGGACGCCCTTTCTTACGACATTGAACCATTTGAGATAAATAGTCTGGGGAACATTAAAGTTAATGCCAAAATATAAGTGGTATAAAGCTGACATTTCTAGATAAGAGACCTCATCAAAGTAAGTCTTCTTAGGTAGAAAAGTTGAAAAGATAACACGATATATTTCAAAGAAGTGACCATTCAAATATCGAGCGTAAAATTTTCCTGGTGGACAATCAAGAGGATGACAAAGGATATTTTTGAAAGTGTTTAGAGTAAAGTCATGGTCGAATTGAACTTGCGTAATGTTGACTAGGGTTTGTCCGTCAACGGGAATGCGTAGGATTTCACCCAAGTCGTCTGCATCGAATTCAATTGGAATACCACGAACTCTAGATGAAATAGTATTATGTTCATATGTTAAGTTATAATAGAACATCTAAATAGAATTGGTGTAAATATTGGTACGGGTCGTAACAAGTTTTTCAAGTTAGAGTTTTTGAAGAATAGGTAGATAGTTATTGTGCTGGAAGAAAAAATCAATAGGATGGCCAAGACAGATGTGTCTCTTAGAGAAGTAATTAAACCAATCATTTAAAATTTTAAGGCTTCGAGAAGTGAAACCGTCGAATTCTCCTATATTTAACATAATGGGACAGAAAAGAGAGTCAAAAACGGAATCTATTTTCCTTTTAGGGGCCATGTGGGAAGGATGTAGGAAAAAAAGTTTATTGTGGAGGAGGGGATGTTTTTTGTTGGTCTGAATGAATGAGCCACGAAAAGATGTATAAATAGAGTAGCAAAAATCCAAATTAGGAAGAAGATTAATGACATAGTATATTCTGGATTTAAACTAACCGAGTTCGGCCCGAGTTCGGTCCAAATTCTGTGTATATTTATATCCAGAATCTCAATATAACTTTAATAGATATCATGTCTTTCTTGACTTGATATAAATACAGAATAATAAGTGCTGAATTAAAATGTACGTTTTTAAGAGTTTAGATCATATCGGAGTAGCTGTAGGGGCCGGATCCCAGCTAGCGGTGGTCCGAAGATACTTAAATACCGTGTCGCTTAAGGTTATTTACATATTTTTGACAAAAGGACCCTTTCGCGTTGTATCCAAAAAATTTAAAACTTTTTGAAAAATGTGACAAAATTTTCAAAGCATCTTATGATTCTTATATTTTATCAGAATCCAAAAGACCTAATTCTCGACGGATAAAGTTGAATCGATCTTCAGTTAAAGGTTTAGTAAAGATGTCTGATAATTGATGTTCCGTGTCAACATATTTCAAATAAATATTTTCGTGCAATTGATGATCCCTTAAAAAATAATGTCGAATTTCTATGTGCTTAGTGCGTGAATGGCATACAGGATTCTTGGTGAGATTAATGGTGCTATTGTTATCACAGAGAATATGAATGTTCTTATAGTGCAGATTAAAGTCTTTTAGGGTTTGCTTCATCCACAAAATTTGAGCACAACGTCCTGCGGCGATATACTCAGCCTTATTTGTTGATAATGCAACTAATTATAGGAATTCTACCAAACCAAAGTTCATAGGAGATTTTCTTCGATATAGGTCGAATAAGCACCTTATTTAAAACATAGCATGAAGTTCTTACAGCTTCCGCTCAAAAGTATTTCGGTAGGTTATACTGATTTAACATAACTCTAGCCATATCGCCAAGAGTTCTATTCTTCCGCTCCACAACACCATTTTGTTGAGGAGTTCTTGGACAAGAGAATTCATAAAAAAAACTATTTTTATTGTAAAATCTTTTAAAATCACTATTTTTAAATTTGCCTCCATGATCACTTCGGATACGAGTAATCATGAAACCTTTTTTGTTTTGAACCTTTTTGCAAAAAGTGACAAATTCAGAGAATGCTTCATTTTTGTTTGCAAGAAAATAAACCCATGTGTATCTAGAAAAATGATCAACAATAACATAAGCATAAAGCTTACCGCCAAGACTGACGACTCTACTGGGTCCAAACAAGTCTATATGCAAGAGTTGTAGAGGTCTAGAGGTACATATAAAATTGATTAATTTAAAGGAAGATTTAGTAGCTTTATTCTTTTCACAGTCAGCATATACCATATCTTTCTTGAAAGTAATATCTGGTAAGTCTCTTACGAGCTTCTTTGTAGATAGCCTTATAATAGTGTCCATGTTTGCGTGTCCTAGACGCATATGTCATAGCCAGCTATCATCTTTGTTGGCGTAAAGACATCTGCTTGCATTGTTAGTATCTTTTGCAAGATAGAAAATATACATATTAACTTTCCTGATCCCTTCAAAGATAACCTTACCTGTATATCTTTTATAAATAGATTATTTATTTTTAACGAAGTTAATACCATAACCATGGTCAGCTAGATGACTGATGCTGAGTAGGTTATGTTTTAAATCAGTTACTAGATAAACGTCTTTGATGACAGAATAGGGAGAAATACCTATATTACCATTACCAATAATATATCCTCTGAGGTTATTGCCGAAGGAGACACAACCTTCTTTCTTCATCGATAGCGTTACAAATAGGTTAGCATCACCAGTCATATGTCGTGAGCAACCACTATCGAGAATCCACTTGCTTCTAGCATAAGAGGGTTGGTCCACCTACAAAATAATTTATAGATGTAACCCTTGGTACCCATTTATTTCAGGGTCCTGCTGTGTTAGTTTTTGGTACCCATGCATAAACATTCATATCTACTAACTTTCTAGTTTTACAAAATCTAGATATATGCCCTTTCTTCCCACAGTAGTGATATATAGTTGTGTGGTTGGTGCTTGGTGCTTGGTGCATCATGATAGATATGATTGTGTGAAGCAGTTCTTTGTGGTCTATGTGGATAGAATGCATGATTGTGTGTGATATTTCTTTGTGGTCTTTGTGGGTATCTATTATAAAATGCATGATTGTGTTTGGTTCTATCTGTATGATGTGTTCTGAACGTATGATTGCATAAAATATTATGCATGTAGGTAGGAGCATAGCTGTGAGTATTCTTTTATCTTGCTACGTGTCTCGTGTTAGGTTGGGTAGAGGTTTGTTCGACCTGTTTACTTAATCTAATCTCTAATCTTTTAGAGGTAGCATATACTTTATCGTATTTAGTAGTGAGAGCATCTATTCTACATATAGCAATGGAATACTTCTTCTTTTTAGATTCAAGTTCTTTCTTAAGTTTACCTTTCTCCTGAGAGCTATTGTCAAGACTGGCAAGTGCCTCGTGGAGGTTAAGCTTAAGTCTAGAATTCTCGTTTGAATAGTTAGAGGTATCCTTTACTTCACTTAGTAGAGATGTTAGTCTTTCTATTTCAGTCTGACATTCTTGAACATCTTTCTTGGCATGATTGTACTTATTTCTAAGTTTCCTAAAATTATCAAGTAGATCACTAAAAGCATTACCTAGTTCATCAAAAGTAAAATCATCATAAGAGTTTTTATTCGTTACCTGATCAGCTAACGCCATGAAGTATATGTTTGCTGCTTCTCGAGGATTATCTTCTTTGGATTCACTTGCTTCGCTTTCATGCCAGATACTAGTGTTTGCATATTTCTATGATAATATTCTTCTAGATGAGTGAATGTGGCAATTTTCTTTTCTTAGGGTTAGACAATCTTTCTTTATATGCCCTATCTTTTTACAGTTGTAGCATATAGGCTCTTCTTCACTGTTGTCAGTAAGCTCCTTCTTCTTTGATCTCTCAAGATTTAGAAATTTTCTAAAGTTTCTAATGATCAGGGCAACTTCCTCATCTTTAGACTCATCGTCGTCGGAGTTATAGTTGGTGACCTTTTTGTGATGTGCCTTAAGAGCAATTGTCTTTTCCTTGGAAGTGGGTTCTTCAAATTCCTTGAGATCCAGCCCGTGAGTCATCAACTTGCCTATGAGTGTCTCGAGAGTCATTGTGGTAAGATTATTCCCTTCTATGATTGCATTAGCCATGGGATTCTAATTCTTGGTGTGTCCCCTAAGTACCTTGCGAATCTTCTCGTGATTGTTGTACTCCTTGCCAAGTGATAATAGAGGGTTGACGATGTCAAGAAATCTCGTAAACATTTGAGTGATCATCTCATTTTGCTTTATCTTGAATGCTTCATACTCTTGTGCTAGACGACTTATTTTTTATTCCTTCACTTCATGAGTGACCTCAAGAAGTTTTCATACTTCGTGCAAAGTTCCGCAAGTGGAGACTCTGTTAAATTTACTTCTGTCTACAGCGCAAAATAGAGCGTTAATAGATTTAGCATCAAGACTAGCTTGTTTCTTTTCGGTGTCTGTGTATTTATCATGAGGTTTCTTTACAAGGTTGCCATCTATGACTATTCTAGGCGGCTTCTTGTATCCTTCTACTACTACAGCCTAAGGGTCAAAATCAAGTGACTTTAGGTAGAAACTCATACCTGTTTTCTAGTATGTGTAGTTAGTGCCATCAAATAGGGGTGGCCTATTTGTGGACTGGCCTTCACCATTGTTGGTATGGATAGATCTAACAGTTGTTATAAGTCTCTTAGGATGTTAAGCCAAATATTAAGAGAACTAGCTCTGATACCAATTGAAGGACCGTAAAGCAACTCTAAGGGGGTGAATAAAGTACAGCGGAATAATCTACCCAATTTAAGATTATCAGAATAAAGGCAGTTGCTAACTAACAGTGCATATAAAGACAGTAAAGTAGAGAGAGAAAGCAAACACAAATACCAAGATGTATACTGGTTTCTCTCTGAGAGGACTAGTCCAGTCCCGAGAACTCAAGTTCGAAGTTTTATCCACTATAATCACCATTAGTGAATCACAAGCTTTGATCCGAAGGCTTGCCACTTCTTTACACCACGAGGTTTGATTCAAAGTCTCACAACTTCACAGCTAGAGAGAGAGAGAGATAAACTGATGGAGCCAAGCTCTTTACAACTCTGTAGACTTCTAGACGGAGACCGCACTTGGCACTAGGAAAGATAAGGAGTTGCCCTTGGAGATGGAAAAGTTTAGGCTCAAATATTTTCTCACAATAGGATAGAAGGATTAGAGAAGATGAGTGAGTAAGAATGTAGAAATCCAATCCTATTTATAGTGTGTTGGTAAACAGAATTCGGTCAGAAGTCGGATGGGGTTCAATTCAAATTTTGAACGTTGGGCCAGGAAATCAGGGATATTACTACTGTGCTAATTTTATACCAAAGGGGTAACCAAGTTCGGCATAAATTTGGCCCGAGTTCAGTTTCTAAGTTTAGTAGACTTTGTTAATGAATGTAGCCTGATTTGGTGGATAGGTTTGATGATTTATTTGAGTGGACTGGGTATCTGGGTATAGGTACTTTGATTTTCCAGTTTGACTCAGCTTACATCGATCCTAGACTCAAATAAATAAAAGATTATATTTGAAAGATGCAATACAGACGACATGTAATAGTAGTGTTGAGGCTTCAGATCGTGACATATCAATGCATGGTTTAGTTAACTATCATAATCAAGTTGACTGAGACCGGATGGGCGAACACAACATTCTTTGAGTTGATCGGAGCTTGGTTGCGTCGGATTGCGTCACAACTTTCTCATCAGAGAAAAAATAGTTCCCCAGCAGAGTTACCATCTTGTTCGCCATTAAATGTGTTCTTACAAACTTTATATTTAGGGAATGAAAAATAGTACAAAGAATCCTAAACATAATTTTTTAAGTACAATATTTTGATCTGGGGGGTGACGATGGACAAGGAGCGTTGTGGTGGCTCCTTTACTCCGTTGACGATCCGATGGAGGGTGATGAAGCTTATGTTCTCTCTTTGCTCGTCTCTGTATGCTCTCTCTCTCTGTATTGGGCGACCCTGGTATTTCCTTTTTTTTGGGTAGGCCAGTCGGGTATATATAGTTATCCTTGGGCGCGCATATATTGGGCCGCATGGATGCTAGAGAGTGCCACGTGTGTCTCCTTAACATGGTACAGCTGTAACCGTGAGCGGACCAGGATGTCACATGGGTGCTTGTTGGGATTTTCTGTTGCTGAAGATCAGGGTTATTCTCTTCCTTTGTGGGCGTGACTTGGTCAGCTTGACACATGATCCACACTTGGTTGGAGAGAATCACTCATGTTATAACATCAAGATTTGGTCTTTATGGAGTTTGAAACACATGTATCCAAAGACGCATGAGACGCATGGGGCCAGAGACGCATGGACCGCATGAAGCCTGGAACGCATGGGGCCAGGGACACATAGGACGCATGGAGTCTGGGACGCATGGGGCCAGAGACACATGGAACGCATGGAGTCTGGGACGTATGGGGCCAGAGATACATGAAACGCATAGATTCTGGGACGAATGGGGCCACAGACACATGAAATATATGGAGTCTGGGATGCATGGGGCAAGAGACGCATGGAACGCATGGAGTCTGGGATGTATGGGGCCAGTTGTGCTTTAGACGTGGTGTTGCACATCCATCGAGAGTAAAGTTTTGTACTAACGTGAGACTTCTGTCGTTTAGTGTGTTCACGTCTTTTGAGGCATTCAAAAAATCCTATTTGTCAGGATTATGTGTCAGAGACGATCCTGTTGCTAGGATGTTATGTCAGGTCCATTTGGGCCAAAGCTATTTAGGCTGATTAGGACGCATGGATGTCGCTTTATTGGGCCGCAGGGTGATTCTGCGGCCCAATCTCTTCTGAGCTTTACTTTGGGACGCATGGTTGTTAGACGCATGGAGGCATATTTTTCATGCTTCTACAATGACCAATCAAAAGCGTCATCCGGCAGACCCAAGAATCTCTAGCGTACTATGTGTGCTATTTTCTGAATCTAGTTCAAGAAGTCCGATTCAAGGCATAGTCCTTCAAGAACTTCTTAAGACAAAGATAATAGTCACTAAATGAGATTCAAGGTTGTAGTCCATCTCATCTATGCATAGTATATATTTGTCCATAAATTCTTTTACTTCTATTCTTTTCAGTTTTGTTATCTCTGTTTTTAAATTTTGGTTTTTTTTTGGGAGGGGGGTGGAGGGTGGGGGGGGGATTGTTGTATACTTGGAAAAAAAATCAAGTTTCCAACGTTTACTTTATGGCCTTAAATCCCATTTATTCCCTCCAGCAGTTATAATTTGCATAGCCTTGATATCCTCTTTATTTTCATTAAATATCCTTTATTCTGAGGGTTATGAGCTTACTCTATATATACTCATTAGTTTCCCTTGTTGATTGATAAGAAGAGATTCCATCATAATGGTGCACCATTCAATTCTCTTTCACTTCCCAAATTTTTTATTCCAACTCTCTGCTGGGCAAGTTAAGTTCGGGTCACTCTCTTATAGTTGTGTGAAACCATGAGAAGCCGGTAGCATGGGAGTTTTACCACTAGGAGAATTCGAGAAAATTCTATATATAAAAATTAGATAAACTCTTAGGGCAGTGCGTAGTGTGCGACTTCCCCAGAGGCCGGTAACCTTTAATCTTTTCATTTTGTTTATAAGTTTGAAAAAGTTAAAAGGAACATTTATTTTTTCTTAAAGTGGAAATGTATGATATATATATATATATATATATATATATATATATATATATATATATATATATATATATATATATATATATATATACAGTGCGTAGTGCTCGACTTCCCCAGAGGCCGGTAACCTTTTAATCTTTTCATTTTGTTTATAAGTTTGAAAAAGCTAAAAGGAAGATTTATTTTTTCTTAAAGTGGATATATATATATATATGTCAATGATGGAAGAAATTAGGTTGAACATAAAAAGGAAATACTATAAGTGGCATACTTTTGCATAACACGCATATGAAGCATCTGCATGCGCGCGCGCGCGGAGTCCCGCTTCCGCCTGCTGCTCCGTCCGCTCCATCTCTTGGCACTATTTATTCTCCCGCCTTCTCTCTTTTCGGCCGCCTCCCCCTCCCTCCCTGCACCTTTTCTTCCCCCCCCCCCCCCTCTGCTCCTCCTCTTTGTTTTCTGTTTCGGAGGATGGGTGGTCCACTATTGGCCCCGTCGGCTAGCGCGACCACTCTGACCGCTGTCGAGGGGGCCGCTGGTGCGGGCCCCATACACCCTACGACTCGGTCTCCTCTCCCGCCTTTCCTTCCCCTCATGACTCCCTTTTTATCTTCATCCACTCTTGCCCGTAAGGTGTTTGCCAATTTGCCTCAGAGGGTTTCCACTTTGTTCCAGCCTTCGAGAGAAGCTCCTTTCTCGTTGACAGACATGTGTAGATAGGGTATGGATAGAGAGTCCATAGAAATGAGCTACGTCGAGCCGAAGAACGTCTAAGGGAGGAAGGTGGTCAGGATTGAGAAAGATGACATTGTGGAGATGGAAGAGTATTGGAAGAGCACTATAGTACTCTTGTCATGGGAGCTCGGCCGTATTTTGGTCATCTCAAAGAATTCGTCTTGCGACTGTGGAGGTCGAAAGGAAGCATGGAGATATTCTCTAGGACGGCTTCTACTTCATTAAATTTGGCCTTGTAGAGGACCTAGAGCGGGTTATCCAAAATGGTCCATGGACGTTCGATGGTAGGGTGGTTGTTTTAAGACGCTGGGACCCATCCTCCAACTTTGAGAGAGACTGATTGGCCACCGTGTCGATTTAGATTCGATTCCCATGACTCTCTACCCAATTTTGGACCACAAGTCTATTATTAGGATAGCTAGTGGCATCAGAAAGACGTTACGCCCGCAAGGCGCCAAGCGAGGATGATCGGCCCCTTTACGAGAATCGGGACGTGACATAATGGTATTATAGAAACTCGATTATTTGGCCATTCTGTTGCTTCACTTTGACTCAGAGATATCCTAGATATTGTGCTGCAATGAGCGTTCCATACAATAAGTCTATAAATATTCTCAAAAATGTGCACAATAGTTTTTTGGATTGTTTTATTGCTTAAGAGATGTGATTTCGTGATTCTTGATTGCTAGATTTTTATTGAGTTCTTGATTGCTAGTGTTTTTGATTGAGGATGGTGATGGATGAGAACTATCGCTGCTCTGGATTTTATAAGTTTCTCCTTGAAGTTTCGAGGACAAAACTTTTCTCGGTGGGTAAGTATGTAGTACCCCGCTCCGTGTTGGCACTATGTACAAGTAATATCGCTTTGCTGGCTCGAGCAAAAGCCTTCTTGAAGAGTTCCCCGATCGAAAGACAAGACGATTGATCTAGGTGAGTGGGCAGAACTTTATTCTCTGATTCATGCATGCCTTAATAATGAATATGAGTTTTTGTAATGCTTGTTTGCTAAGTAGAGAATGTTCGCATAAGAATGATAGAACGAGAACCTGCATGCTTAACTAAAGAACTTGTATTGCTTGTTATTGAAAAGAACCTTGCCATGCTAAGTAAAATGATAGAATATTGCATGCTATGTCACACTGACACGGCTATCAAACGAACCCTTGCCATGCTAATAAAAAGAGTAAAGGAAATTGCTTGAACAAGTCTCTATGTCATATGCTTAGGAAAGAGTAAAACTGCATGTTAATTTTAAGAGAAAAATAGTATTGACATCCTACTCGTTTAAATAGGGATTGCTTTCATATTTTTCTTATCATTTTTGTAAAGATAGAACCATGCCATGCTTGCTTAATTAGAGATTGTTTATATGGTTGCTTGTCATTGATACAAAAAGATAGACTGTATGAATACCTCGTGAAATGCTAAAGATAATTCGAATGAGAATAGACTAATAGTGCGCCCTGGGGTACGGTCTTTTTGATCTAGTAGGGTGTACTATTAGTTTTGTATAAGAAGATTGAACCTATCGCTCGTTTTGATAAGAAGAAAAGATAGAAGTTTGCTTGATCATTGCTTGCTTGCATTATAAATTATCTGATAGATATTTCATGTCATGTATTGGTCTCGGACAACTTGTGCATAAGGTTTAAACTCTCGAACAATTTCTGGGACACTGAGAATCGGTCTGTCCAGAAGAGATTTTTGAGAGCACCCTGAGGTACGGTCCTTGTAATCTAGTGGGGTATTATGTCTATTAGTGAAGAGCGGAACTATGATGTCACAGCTGCTAGTATTCGTGTGTGTTGGTGAAGAGCTGTATTTTGAGTGACAGCTGTTGACATACGTGCGTGCTAGTGCAGAGCTGAACCTTGAGTCACCACTGCTAATCATGGGGTAATCCATGGACCATCATGTAGTTAGGACGCATGCTAGGTTAGGCTTCTTGCATACCTAACTGTTTGATGCAGAGACGGACATGGAATAGAACCGTTATGTATATACAAATTTTTGCAAACTTGTATGTCTGTTGCAGGGATAACCGTTCGGCGAAGGGTAAGAATCACTGAATAAGTGATGTATTAATTTATGAATATGCATGAATTGTGTACTGCCCTTAGACTTGCATATTTTACTTGATTACGTTGCTGCCCTTTTGTATAGAATGAATAAGTCCACTAGAGATAACTTGTATTCCTGAAGAGTTAGTAAATATGGTGCACGATATATGTTGCGCACTGCACGATAGAACACTTCTCCTATTGTATGCTTTATTGTATCGAATATGCAAACTTTTTTCAAAGATATATTTTTGAAAAGAAGTAATCTGACTCAAATCTTGTGTTGTATGAAATAAATCTAGGTAAAAAAGTAGCAAGATCACTAGTAATGTAATATTTTGCCACATGCTTACTTAGTATTAGTTTTAGAGAGTGTTGCTTCTGTTCGTTGCTTTTATACTCACCAGTACTTTTTTCAAAGTGCTGACCCCCTACCAGTTTGCTTATTTGTAGGTACTGGATCGTCCGAAGAAGCGATAGCCGAGCCTCATCCCCAGGAACCGGAAATCTTGAGTCGATGCCTTGAGCCGTATCGAGATATTTTGAGCTGCTTTTGTATAAAGGGATGTGATGTTTGGAACGAAGTCATTGTAATAAAGAGAGAGCTTGAGCGAATTATAATCTCGGTCAAGCGTCGCTTGTAACACATCTTGAATATCAATAAAGAGCTTATTTTCTTATGCTATTGTGTTCTTTACTTTTCTACAATATTGTGCCACTGCTTCCGTCTTGATTAGCTTACTTTCTCTTGTTCAAAGCTTTAGCCTTGTACAAGCGCAACTCAGGTTTGAACTAGGAATCTCTTGTGTGCAATTCTAATGTAATAACTACTACACTATAATTGCTTTGTGATAAAAAGGGCCCTTGGTAAATACCTGTTCTATTTTTGGTACAAAATTATTTATATATTTAAACAAAAAAAATTGGGCCCTCCTGGCCCATGGGGCCCTGGACGGTCGCCTTGCCCGCCTTGGGCCATGGCCGGCCCTCGTGTTCTTTATGAGGCGGGGATGTTGGTGATAGGTGGATCATCCATAAGAAGTGGGGGACCAAGATGAATGAAGAAAAATGGTAGACAAATAATTTTATATTATTTTTATAGTGTAAGGTACGTAGCAAATTGCAAAAAATTAGAAGATCTTATATTTAAGGACGAATCAGGAAGTCTAGAATTTACTATTTGGATAATCTAAGTTTTTTTTGCAAGTTATTTGGATAATCTAAGATAGCACAGTCAAAACTCAAAAATAACTCATGGTGTTAGAATAAACGTAGAAGAAGGAAGAAGAAAATAGGAGAGAAGATCTCTTATTAGTGTAATCTCATAGTGGGAGGCATAGGCCTTATTTATACAACCCGTTAGTAATCCACGTTATAACACTCCCCCCTTTGGATGACCACCATTTATAAGTCTATTGCCTCATTAAAACTTTGCCAGGAAAATCTATTAGGAAAAAACATGTGCGAAAGAAAAGAGTACAATCTTTAGGATGACTTAGATAGGTGTTGGACACACTTAATGTTGCCTCATTAAAACCTTGTCAGGAAAAAATTCAATGGAAAAAATCTATGACTAAGAAAAAAAGTACAACGTATTATAGTCCATACAAAATATATCTCCACCTGAAAATAATCACTCCCCATGATTATGTTGATCCTGAACAGTCAGCTGATGAAGACGTCGTATTCCAATTCCATGAACTACTTTTTGAAAAGTTGACTTTGGCAACGATTTGGTGAACAAGTCTGCAAGATTATCACTTGAGCGAACTTGTTGGACATCAATATCAAAGTTCTTATGAAGCTCATGAGTATAGAAAAACTTTCGTGAGATATGCTTGGTCATGTCTCCTTTAATGAATCCACCTTGAATTTGTGCAATACATGCTGCATTATCCTCATGAATAACAGTTGGAGTATCTGTGGTAGGGAAAAGGTGACATGAGCTACGAATGTGTTGAATCAACGATCTCAGCCAAATATATTCTCTACTTGCTTCATTGAGAGCCAATATTTCTGAGTGATTTGAGGAGGTAGCAACCATTGTCTGTTTTGCTGAACGCCAAAAAATAGCTGCATTGCTATTAAGAAATACATATCCAGTTTATGAACGACCTTTATGGGGATCAGATAAATAACCTGAATCTGCAAAGCCAACTAGATCCGCGATGTCAAATAAACCACAAGTATAAAATAATCCCATGTCGGTAGTTTCACGAAGATATCTCATCACATGTTTAATGCCATTCCAATGTCTGCGAGTTGGCGCCGAGCTATATCTAGCCAACAGATTAACAAAGAATGATATGTCTGGCCTTGTACATTATGATAGAAACATTAATGTCCTAATGGCACTAAGGTACGGTACTTCGGGTCCTAGCATTATTTTATTGTCGTCCTTAGGACGATATGGATCTTTATTGATATGTAAAGATCGAACAACCATTGGAGTGCTAAGAGGATGAGCTTTATCCATATTGAACTATTTTAATAAAAAAATTTGTATTTGGATTGATACACTAAAATTCTATTAGTACAATGCTCAATTTGTAACCTGAGACAATAATTCGTGTTTCCGAGATATTTCATCTCGAAATCCTTTTTCAGATAGTTTGCAGTCTCATTGATTTTATGTATTGTCCCAATCAAGTTTATGTTATCGACATATACTGCAACTATAGTGAAACCCTCCTTAGATTTCTTTATGAAGACACATGTGGCATATATGATTATTCTCATAACCCTCCATTTTCATATATTTACTAAGACGATTGTACCACATCCTTCGGGATTGTTTCAAAATGGTACAATAAATGTAGCTTTATGGAATGCATGTTCTTAGATTTTGAGATGGGTAGGTTAAATCCATCTGGGATTTTCATATAGATATCGCTATCTAAATCACCATATAGATAGGATGTTACAACGTCCATAAGTCTCATGTCCAGCTTTTTCTCAACTGTTAGACTTATCAAATAACGTAACGTTGTTGCATCCATTACGGGAGAATACGTCTCTTCGTAGTCAATCTCGGGTCTCTAAGAAAACCCTTGTGCCACTAATCGTGCCTTAAATCGAGCAATTTTATTCTTTTTATTTCGTTTTCTTACAAACACCTACTTTAACCTACCGGTCTTACGTCTTTTGGTGTTTGTACTATAGGTCCGAACACTCCACGTTTATTAAGGGAATCCAATTATGCTTCAATAGCATCCTTCTATTTTGGCCAATCTTTTCTTTGTCGACATTCATCGATGCTATATGGGTCAGTGTTATCAATGCCCTTAGATATTTTAGTAGCTACTGAGAATGATAATATCTCATCTATTGTTATATCTTTGCGATCCCATACCTCTCTTGTATATGTATAAAAAATAGAGATCTCTATGCTTTCAGGTACCCGAGCCTCCTCTTGGGCTTGTGTCTTTTCTAAGACAATAACCTCTTCTGGGTTTTCAAAGAGTATGTATCTGTCATTCATAACCTCTTCTTAAGCGTTATGTGTAACCTCCTTAAAAGCGTTACTTGGGTATTTTCTCTTTCTAGGGACTAAGTCCTTCGAACCTACTGGTCTACCAAGCTTCTGACGTGCAGTAGATTCATTAGCTACTCTGCTATTTTTCCTACGGGGATATCAATTTTAGATGGTATATTTATAGCAGGCACATGTGATTTAATCACTTTAGCTGCATTAGTAAATGCATCTGGCATTTGATTTGCAATCTCTTGTAGATGCAATATCCTTCGTACCTCAGTTTCACATTGATTAGTACGAGGATCTAGATGAGACAGAGTGGGATTATCCCACGATAATTCATGTTGTTTATTTATGGCGAATGGTTCTGTAAGAACTTATTTTCTTTCTTATTTTCCCCTAACGGCGATAATTTAGTCTCATCAAAATGGCAGTCTACGAATCTAGCAGTAAATAATTCACCAGTTAAAGGTTTCAAATATCTAATGATTGAGGGCGAATCAAAACCAACATAAATTTCTAAATGGCGCTGAGGTCCCATTTTAGAGCGCTGAGGAGGGAGAATAGGAACATAAACAGCACAACTAAATTTATAAAAATAAGAGATGTTAGGTTGATGGCCTTTCACAAGTTGTGATGGTAAAAATTTATGATATGCAGTTGGCCTAACAATGATCAATTTAGTAGCATATAATATGACATGTCCCTAAGCTGAAACGAGTAAATTTGATTGCATGAGTAAATGCCTTGCTATATGCTGAAAATACTTAATCAAGGACTTTGCTAACCATTTTGGATATGAACATGAGGGACAAAATGTTCAACTTCTATTCCTACGAAAGCACACTAATCATCAAAAGTACGGAAGGTGAACTCAGCTGCATTATCAAGTCAATCGTACTAACATGTTGGTCAGAAAAATGAGTCTTAAGCTTAATCAACTGAGAAAGTAGCTTGGAGAAGGCAAAATTTCTAGATGAGAGTAAGAAAATATCTGGCCATCGACTAGAAGCATCTATTAGAACCATAAAATATCTGAAAGGTCCACTAGCAGGATTATTTGGTCGACAAATATCACCTTGTATTCTTTGAAGGAACGGTGGTGATTCAGAAGCTATTTTGAGAAGTGAATGTCTTGTAATGAGTTTTCCTTGTGAACAAGCTACACACAAAAATTTAGTAGAAAATGAAAGACTTTGGAATGATAAATTATGCCCATTGGTATTGTTGATGACCTCTCTCATCATAGTCGATCCTGGATGACCCAATCTGTCATGCCAAAGGATTATATTCCTTGGATCCTTTAGCCTTTTGCTAGTGATGGGGGTGAGATTCTACTACCTTCAGAGTAGTTTGATATTGCCCCGAAGAGATTAACTTGTACTTTTCTAATGTGAGCTTATTGCTTTCAACATTAGAGGTGATACAAAGATACTATTTGCTATCATCGTTCATGGTTTCAACATGAAACCCATTCATTCGAATATATCTAAAGTTGAGTAGATTTCTATTAGATCTACTAGAGAATAATTTATTTTGAATGACTAAGTGTATTTCATTTGGCAACACAACATCGGCCTTACCATAACCTTATATAATCTGTACGGGTCCAGCAATTATGGTCACCTTGGCAGTGTTTGAGGCATATGTTATGAAAAACTTCATAGTTTTCAATATAGTGTGAGTTGTTGCACTATCTATCAGGCATATGCCATCATCATTGTCCATACCTTTCAAAAAACAAAATAATAATAATATATTAATATGCTACTAAATGGTTAAACTTGGCATATTGCAAATTATTACAACTTGATATAAATCTAAATGAAACTGCTTCAAAGAAAGTAAACTACCTAGACTATTGGTCATATAATGACCAATTTATTCAAAGTATAAAGTAAATAAACTTAGATAAACATATAATAACTATTTATTGACTTCGTCTATCATGGCGTTGAACTGGTCTTCCGAAATTATGTTTCCATCCTTATCTTGGAAGAAATTATTAAAATTCATGTATGTTGTACCCTCCATGAGATTAGTCTCCACACCCTTTGAAGCTTCATACTCGTCCACTTTCTTTTGTGAGGTGCGACAGTTTCGCATCCAATGACCAGATATTCCTCAATATTTGTAAATATCAGTTGGAGTAGCTGGATTAGAAATTTGGGCATTGTTTCTTCGAGGATTAAATCCCTTATTTTCCAACTGTGTATCGTTCCTTTGACCCGGATTGTATCCATTTCTTTGGCTTCCACGGCGTCCATGCCCTCTACCTCTGTGATTTCCTCGACCCCTAGTATTTGTCATATTTTTACGAGCACTAGTCGCATTCACTTCAGCTGGAATTGGTGCAGACCCAGTTGGTCTACTAGTGTGGTTTTTGATTAATAATTCATTGTTTTTCTCGGCCATGAGTAAGACAACAATGAGTTCAGAAAACTTCTTAAATTTTCTCTCCCTATACGTCTGTTGTAGGGTCATATTAGTCGCATAAAATATGGTGAATGTTTTCTCTAGCATGGAATGCTCTGTCACTTCTTCACCATATAACTTCAATTGAGAAGTAATCCTGAACATAGCTGAATTATAGGCTGCAACTGTCTTATAATCTTGGAAACGTAGATTGAGCCATTCATGGAGTGCACCTGGTAGTATGACCATTTTTTGGTGATCATATCTCTCAGTTAGAGAATTCCATAGTACCAAGGGGTCCTTGACTGTTAAGTAATCAGCCTTGACATCATCATGAATATGATGTCTTAGGAAAATTAAAGCTTTCGCTTTATCTTGTGCAGATATTGGCTTATCAGCCACAATTGCGTCACCTAAGCTTTTGGCTTGAAGGTGTAATTCAACATCCAATCTCCAGTTGAGAAAGTTATGGCCTTCTAAGTTTAGAGGCTTGAAATCATGCTTTGTGAGGCTCGACATATTGCTGTATTAGATCAATAATAACAAGTTAACATAAGAACTTGGTAAATCACCAAACAAATCATGTTCATTGTATATGCTTCAAACAATGATGTTTCATAAGTCTATTTATACCAAACAAATCTTGTTCATGGTCTGCTTTGAACAATGATGTTTCAGAAGTCATAGGTAAGTACCAAACACTAGATGTTCATGGTATGCTTTGAACAATGATGTTCCAGAAGTCGTAGGTAAGTACCAAACACTGGATGTTCATGGTATGCTTCGAACAATAATTATGTTCAAGAAGTATTTCAAAAATACCACATATGGTATGCTTCGAACAATGATGTTCCAGAAGTCTTATATATATAGACCAAAAAATTCATGTTCATGTTCATCAGATCTCTGATAGTTTTGATCTGAATGTATTACATATATAAAATAAATAAATAAATAAATAATAACTCCAGCATTCTCTCCGAGAGATCTATATGTCATTAACATTGGAATGTTATCAGTGTTAACTAAAAGAAGTGAGATAAATGGATAAAAATTATTCTTTTTGTCCTAACGGTATGCCAATAGATGTATAAACATCAACATCAGGCTGCGTCTAGGATATGCATATGCAAAAAAAATAAACGTAAATAACAATACCTATTACCAAAGTGGAGAATCCGCAAATGACGGCTTCACTGAGATGCTCTCGCTTATTTACTCCCGTTAGAGCTTCGTGCTGAAAACGTGTTAGAATAAACCTAGAAGAAGGAAGAAGAAAATAGGAGAGTAGATCTCTTATTAGTGTGTAATCCCATAGTGGGAGACAAATGTCTTATTTATACAAACCAATGAAGATGTAATATTAATCTCTAATCAATGTGGGACTAAAATACAAAGTAAAAATCCAACCCTTTAGTAATCCAAATTATAACACATGGTATTTAGTTGAAAATTAGCCTCACTTTTAACTATTCCAAAGTCAGAACAACTCATTTTCCTTTTATGGATAACTTACCACTAATAGAAGCATATTAAACCTAGAAGAGCAGTACAGCCCAGAAAGTCTAGCTATACCTACTCCAATTTGAATTCCATTCAACCATTTCTTGTATATTTGGACCACTTAATTACAAGCAACAGGAATCGAACTTATTTTAGTACTGCAATGTGTATAACTATTAGTATCTTCCTCCAAATCAATATGATCGATCTTTTATATATATATATATATATATATATATATATACCACTTTCAGTTTACAGCAAAAATATATTATTAAAAGTAGACACTTCTTGAATGCTCCGAGTTCATAGGAGAAGTTCTTGAGCCAGATGACGTGAGCGAGAGCGCGAGCATATGTCTTGATCCTGCCCACCTGTCAGTCATGAGACCAAACACGGTTTGTTCACACACATCGTCCGCGCGATCACAATGAAAATGCAGATAAAATGCTCAATGAGATAGATGTATATAGCTATATTGTTTACTAATATATGATAACAAGCAAAAGATTGAATTGTTCCATGAGACACGATATTTGAAAACTCTATCAAACTGATCTAATAAGAACTCCGTGTCAAGTTCAATACCAATTCTATATACATGTCTTAGCTAAACTATTATCGAACTTCTTTTTAGAACAGTTTTTTAACATGTGCAAACAGTGCGATCGCATATGACCCCAAAAAATGGGAAGGCTATATCCAAATATAAAATCTCCATTGATAGATTTATGCATAGCCGGCTCCAGGACGAGATTTCAATTATAATCTCTTTTTCTTCTTCTTGAGTGTGGTGAGTAGGTTGAATCTATTAGGATAAAAGGTTCAACATTGATTTTGTCAATTTTGTAATTTCACCTGAGTTATACAGATTGAGATTTGTCCAAGTGACATAGTCACCGTCATATATTTGTTTTTATCTGTACATGGTGTTCGTTAGACAGGTGTTGGTTATCTCAGGTGGGTTGGCCTAGAATTTTTGCTGCAGGCACTCTCAGACACGGTGTTGGAACGCTTGTAGGACGTGTCCGATTTTCAACATCTGGTATCAGAGCAACTGATTTTGGTTCTGACTACTATGTCTACGGAGCAGATGAAACACTCGTATGATCACCCTCACAGGGAGGAATTGGACGATTTGGAAGCCAATAATGGAGGATTTACTCTGGTGCAAGGACTTGCATGGTCCGTTGGAGGGTGACAACGCTAAGCCATCGGACAAAGCTGCTGAAGACTGGAAACGACTGGATCGGAAGGTCGTTGGATTCATTCGCCAATGGATGGACGACTCGGTATTTCACCACGTGTCCATGGAGAGTTCGGCAAAAGCATTGTGGGAGAAGCTGCATTCGCTGTACGAAAGAAAGACGGCTGGCAACAAGGCATTTCTGATTCGCCAACTCGTCAACTCGAAGTACACGGAGGGTGCCCCAGTGGCACAACATATGAACTAGGTTCAGGGTATTATCAATCAGCTCAGCTGTCTGCGATGAAGATGGTGATTGATGATGAGCTTCGGCCCCTTTTGCTTTTGAGTTCTCTGTCGGAGAGTTGGGAGACGTTGGTGGTGTCGGTGAGCAACTCCGCGCCTGGTGGAGTTGTCACGATGGAGGCAGTCAAAAGCAGCTTGTTGAACGAGAAGATCCGGCGTAAGCAAGAAGAATCGTCGCAGGAGTCCGCTCTGGTGGCTTCCTATGGGAAGGGAAGACCCAAGTCACAGGCGAGGACAGGGGGAGTTCTCGGGATACTGCGACTGTGGACCGCAAGGAGGGCTGCTATCACTGTAGTAAAATGGGTCATATCAAGAGGAACTGCATGAAGATCAAAGCTAAGAAGACCAAAGGCAAGGATAATCAGGAGGATCTCACGGCTATGGAAGATCTTATCATCGCAGCAACCGACGCAGAGGAACCTTGTGACATGTGTCATGATGGCGATTGGGTCATGGACACGGGGGCGTCGTATCACGCCACTCCATATAGGAGAATATTTTCGTCATACTACGACGACAGGTTTGGACGTGTGAAGATGGACAACAAGGGGACGGCTGCAGTTGTAGGCATCAGTGATGTGCACTAGACAATGGAGCTTGGTGAGAAGCTCGTTCTCAAGGATGTGCGACATGTACCGAGTTTGCGCTACAACTTGGTTTCGGAAGGGAGGCTGACGGATGATGGATGTCGCAGTTTATTTGGGGACAAAGATTGGATACTTACGAAGGGTTCCCAACAGCTGGTTCGAGAAAATTTATGTTGTGGCATGTACAAGCTCAAGCCGCCGAGTTTTACAGGCAAGCCATAGACATCAGATGGAGGCTTGAGGAATATTCGACATGAGTTGGATCGTCGAGAACTTGCTGAGGAGGGGCTTCGAGATACTTTGAGGATTACGAAGGATTCGGTTCGTCGAGACAAAGCGACGAATGGTGATGCGCCAAATATTGAGGGTCAGTATGTCGGTCTTATGATAGCTGGTCGATCTCCAGGTGGGGGTTGCTTCACGAATCCGATTTTGGTGACGGGTGGTTTGCCAAAGCTTTACGGAGCGACATTGGTTTCAGCAGTTCGAGGCCATGGAGGAGATCAAAGTTCGCAGCAAACTCAATCTGAGGCGGGAGCGTCACCATTAACACAGTTTCGGAGGAGCTGTGGGTCATCGACGACATGCACATTGCGTGATGTTCTGCTCGAGGACGCATGTGTATGGGGGAGCTTCAAGTTCGGACACGAAGGTGGACAGATTCAGGAGTTCAAATCTAGGGATAATCACACTGTCCGCTTGGTTGGGCCAGCCAAGGGTGAAGAAGCTCGTCGGAACGTTAATACGTTTCGGTGGAAGACAGAAGTCGGGGGCAGACAGCCAAGACTCACGGTGAGGCTGATAGTCAGGGACTTTGGTCTCAGGCGTGTCATTGATGTCGGCAGGATCCCAATAGTACAGAAGGTGCTATGCATGGCAGCTAGCGTCGACGTAACGGTCGAGGAGCTGGAGACAAAGGAAGATGCAAAGCAACTCGGGAGATCAGAGATCGATGGCATGGGGGAGCAGGAACTCTGTCGCGGATCGACAGACATGGAGTCCAGTTGAGAAGCCATGGGGTCAACACCCTCTCATCAGACTGGAGGGGGAGATTGTTGGGTCCAGTCTAGATTTGGTGAATTTTGGAGCCCAAATATTGTTAAAGATTTGATTTGATATAATTTAAAAATCTACATTAAATGTAAGATTTGATTAGATTTCAAATTTGTATAAAATATTTAATTTGACCATATTTGGACGCTCATAATTGGTGTTGGGCTATTTTTGGTGGAATATGATTATTATTTTAAGGTTATCTATTTAGAAAATCCTATTATGACCTAAAATATGATTTCTCATCCTATAAATATAGGAGGAGGGTGGAGGCACAAAATATAGCACAAGTTGGAGATTCAGGATGCTCGTCCACAGAAAATCTAAGAGAAAGTTTGTGTTTTGCTCTTAGGACTTCGTCATCCAAGACATGAGGAAGAAGGAGATCTTATCGAGGAGTTATCGCCTTCGCTTAGGGAGATTGCTACGGGTTAGTGAGTGATTTCAATTGTAATCTTTTTCTTTTCTTCTTGAGTGTGGTGGGGGGGTGAATCTATTAGGGCAAAGGGTTCAACATTGATTTTGTCAATCTTGTAATTTTACCTGAGTTATAAAGGTTGGGATTTGTCCAGGTGACGTAGTCACCGCCATATACTTGTATTTATCTGTGCTTGGTATTCTTTAGATTGAGGTTGATTATCTCTTAGGGTTGGCCTAAAGTTTCTGCTGCGGGCACTCTCAGACAAGGTGTCAAAACGCTTGCAAGACGTGTCCAATTCCAAACAGAGACGGACTAGGCAACAACCTAGGACTTCCTCCCCCAAGGGGCCTCAATATTTAAAAAATTTAATCATTATAAAATAAAATTTTAGGCCCTAGCAAGTTCATGAAAGGACCATTTTCGTGTTATTTGAATCTAAAATTGTCATCCTCTTTTTTTAGAAGTTAAAGTTGCTTAATTTTTAGATCTTGGTAATAATTTACGTGTATTCAAGAACTAATTTTATTACATTTTGAATTTTTTTATTTTTTTGAATTTTGAATTTATAGAGGAATTATGGTCTCATTTTTGTTGGGAACGCAGTGTGACCCGAACCGGAGTTGGCCCATAAGGTACAATACTTGACTTGACCCATATGCCTTAAAAAGGAATTCCCATGTAAGACCTGAACGAATCACAATTATCTACACCTCATGATCCCACCTCCTACCCGATATGGGACTAAATTACCAACTCCATTGTCACCCCCATTTTGAGCGCTCAACCGGAAACGAGATACAATTCAACAATCTCTACCTTAGCTCATTTTGCGCTAGCCGAACAACCTTTAGCACCCTTTCTACCTTTTCTTGTTTTAGTTAGCCGAGCAACCTTAGCATATATGCTACCTTTTTGCCCGTTTCCGCCAACCGAACAACCTTAGCACCTCTACTACATTTTTGCTCGTTCCCGCTAGCCGAGCACCCAAGAGATCCAACATATTGTCATCTTGATCCGTTCGATCACAGAACTAAACCTAACACGTTCATCCACACCACCATTGTGTGCCAACCACAACGTCTTGCTCCACCTTGGGCCCGTCAAATCCACCTTTGAAGTCAATTCGTGTAGTTGCCTCTCTTACTTCACCTTGAGAAGAGTCCGTAAAATCCGATGATACACGTGAACGTTCAGCACCATCTGTCTCGAACCAATTATAGCCGCTCAAACCAGCCCCGTAACCTTGAGCTCTGATACCACTTGTTGGGAACGAACCGGAGTTGGTCCATGAGGCGCGATATTGGATTGGGCCCATATGCCTTAAAAGATAATCCCTATGTAAATTATCTACACCTCGTGATCCCACATTCTACCCGATGTGGGACTAAATTACCAACTCCATTGTCACCCCCTTTTTAAGCGCTCAACCGAAAACGAGATACAATCCAACAATTTTGTGGACTTGTCTTGGACCTCCAAAATGCTGGAGCCGATCCTGGATTTATGTTGTACTTTTTTTTTTTTTGAAACTGGCGTAACATAGTCCTTAGAATGTTAGAAAATATCCTTTTTAGAGTGGTTTTAAAAAAAAAAAATTAAGTACAGGATCTTTAGAATGTCAGAAACGATCATGCTTTTTTTTATACTGCCACCAAACTTGTGAACATTGTGTTATTCACATGCATCTCATTCCTTAGAGTGCCATAAATAAAAAATTACAATATGACCCTTGGTAAAAATTGCAATGGCTTTGTGGAGAAGTCGGTTTTGATTTGCATTGCAAAATATATCCCCAACATCTGATGCATCTTTGCCAAAGAAAAGTTTCTATGCAAGTTTTCTCATCCATGTCTTTCACAAAAAATGGGTGTCCTAATATTTCCTTCTTTGGTGTATTTGCCTCATACTTGTAAAATATCTTCATTTCTAAATATGTACCTATCAAAGATTGAGGATTTATAGAAGCCTAATCTTCTTCTTCTTCTTTTGTTCATTCTGGTTGTTTGCCACTTAATGTTATTCCCTAGGATTTTCTCCAATTTAGGACTGGAATTAGCAAAAGAAGTAAACATGTATTTTGCCCCCAAAAAAAAAAAAAAAAAAAAAAACCAATCAAGAGAGGAAAATGTACATCAAGAGAGAGTCGCATGCATGGAGAGTTACAGACTAACCTGTTATATAAACAGACTAATAATTCTGGTTTTATTGTTCGTATTTCTTGTCCTCTCTCCAAATGATCTAAATGATCAGGTTTAACAAGTTAGTACTGTATCAAAGTGTTCTATCAGAGCAATACTACTTTTTAGTTGAAACTCTAGAATGCAACTTGTAACCCCAAATTTCAAAAAAAAAAAGTGAATGTAGAATATGTTGGATTTGTATGAGAATAGTACAAATAATAAAGTAAACTCCGGTCACAAAGATTGTATGGTCAAAAATTGACGTGAAAAAAAATAATGTAAAAATCTTAAATCTAGAAAGTGAGACTTCAAATTAGGACTTACTATTCTAGAAAACGAGTTCCTACAATCTAGAATTTAAAAATTGGAATGCTCTTGCAGGTTCCAAACTGAGCAACTATCTGGTCCAAGTACAAGTACTTACACACCAGGGTGGCTACCGTGAGCCCAGTCTCGTCTCGCCAATGGTTTGCTCTCTGCTACTGCAACAATCAGGGTTTGATTGAATAACGGCAAACATGTCATAAACTCGAGTTGGCGATGCATTTACTGTGTTTCTTCTGTAGTCTATCTCTATGTTTGGCTTTTAAGTATAAAATTATGTAATACTGTATACGATAGTGTGAATCAAGCCTGGATAAATGGCTCTCCCTTTATTATAGTTGTCTTTAGAGTCTGGTTCAATTCCCTTCGTATAAAATTTTAGACAACGTGATAAGAATATATGATCATTGTCCAAACCCTACTCTTGAGTCTGTAGGTAAAGGAGCATAGACTTTTACAAAAAGAAAAAAAAAGAAAAAAAAGAAAAAAAAAACAATCATTACTGGATAATTGTTGCAGAGATAAGATGACATGATATTTATTTAATTTTCATTCCATCTTGATCGTAATGGCTGCTGGAAAAAAATTGGCATGGCAAGCACTACCACTTTTTGTGTCAAAATAACAGCAAAGAGCGACCAAGTTCATTGGGATAATTTATCAAAAGAACAAAGAACTAAATACGTATCCGGAAAGCTTCATACTGTACAATAACCAAGAGTGCAGACTGCGTGATAAAAAGCCAAGCAAATACATGTCGAGAAATTATTCAGTGGGACAGGCTCACCAAAAGCTAACCACCGACACCGGTGAGCACGTTCCACTGCAGACTGCGTCACACTACTGCCACGTGGTGAGTCTGTCCCACTGAATAATTTTAATTTCTCCAGTTCCAGTCAATGCATGTCAAATGTTGAAAAACAGTAAATTACAAACAATAATCAGTTGTATACCCCCCATAATATACAAGATTCTTTATTATCACTTGATACTAGGGCAACGAACCTTCTTGATTCAGTACAGGCAAAAATACATAAACCAACCCGAGAAAATTGTACTTGCCATGTAAGAATAGCTTCACTCAGTAACAAATCCATAAACTTTAATATTAAGTCTGCAGGGCAGTGTCCAGGTATTATATCCAACACCTCTATTATATTAAATAAAATTTACATATTAGAAAATCTCTAGTCATATTACAAACTACATCCTTTAGGAAAGCATTAGTGGATGATGATATCACAAATAAATAAACCATCTATACGAAACACTGATATAACCTTTGGCGCACCCAAAAGGCATACTGGATCTGTGAGTCCGAACCAAGTATTTTCTCATGTGAGCGGTTTTCTCTTATTCATGACCTGATAATTCAAGTCTGTCAACCAATGCAAGTGATTTCCCTCAGATCGGATGGCTAGCATTTAGAAGCACACATACAGATTTACAAAGTTGGGAAGCAACGGAGACGAGATATGTTGTACTTTCACGACATTGAACAAGAACAGGACCCAATTATCTGTGCCACCTTGTATGTCTCTTGGTAACACCTCTGAGTATCTGCTAAGTTTACAAAATGACGTGTCAAATTTGGATGAATCGGCAACAGATGACTTCAATGGATTTATATGTGAACTTTTAACAAGGTGACATTCATGTTTTGATAGGCTAGGCTGGCAAAATATCGTCTACAAGCATACCATTCCAAGGGTCTGAAATATTGTGAACTTTTAACATCATTCAATATGAAGTATGCGAGGTAAAGACGATACTATAGTTTAACATCATTATAAATAGCTTGATATGGTACTTTACTCACTTGGTATTCCAGCAAAAATAAAAGCACCCAAGACTTTCATGCACCCTTCCTTCGTGCAACTCTAACTTGCAGAATGAGATGTACTACCCTTTTGAATATGGACCTTAACTCCTCATTTGCTTCCATGCCTATTCTACTGTTACGTAGATAATCAGACAAAAAAAAGAAATTCAATCAAAATTTGGTTAGTTTTGTAATCTGAGTCTTTAATTCCGCCTACTATACCAGAGACTGACATATGCAGCAAAACAACTTCCATTGCAGATCTCAAAAACAAAAACAAAAACAAAAACAAAAACAAAAACAAACGTACTTTGCAGTTAGATAATAAATACAGAAACCATTTGAAAATGAGGGGGTAAAGGAATGTTCCTAGTAATAAAATGAGGAATGGCTAAAGAACACATGATAAATATAATACAGCCAGAAATACCCGATCTTAGAGCCGTTTTTTCCAACAAGAATTTGGCGCTGGCTTGGTTTTGGGGTGATAAAGTGCTGCTCGATCCTTAGAGAACCATTCCTTAGTTCCTTCCAGTCCATTAACCGGTGTTCAATAGCATATGGAATTTCCTGAAACAGGGCGGATATCACCATAAATCCTTACATACAAGATGAGAAGCATATTCATTTCAGGATTACCTGGTGAATATGGTTTAACATCTTTTCTCGGACGACCTCCAATGCTATGCTTTTCATAGTTTCTTCACTCATGATCATAGGTTCTTCATCCCAAGGTCTTTGAACTGCCTACACATCCAAATATAATGAGAGTTTCCAACATATTCAAACAAATTGTTGGCAAGTCAAAAGAGAACACTGTGCAAAGTTTTGAACTTTTAAGGTTGAGAGAATGAAATTTACAGGTCCCATGTTTAAAGGTCGGCATATAAGGCATAAACGCACAATTGATTCAGCTACAGACTACAACTGTGAATTGAGAAGGCTCCACAAAAACTACGAGAAAACTACATGGCTAGCTACAACCTGATGACAACCCTCAGATGGCGAACTCCTGACCAAGAGGGAGGCTTGATATAAACCTACCAAGCCAGTTTGAGGTTACGAAACTACCTATTGGTCAAGTAGTTGAAGCTCAGGTAACCAAGGGTGGGTCAAAATGCATAAAGGAAAAAATGTTCAATTTTAAGATGGAATAAACCAAATGTAAGTAACATAATTAAAAACCATACTAGGTTTCATTATCATAGCATAAATATAGAAGAAATCAACCGGTTACAGGGCTTATTTAGATCACGCAGACCAAAATTCACAACATAACTCTTATTAAGACACTCCACAACTAATAAGCAATTCAAACATGAAACAGCAAGTCGGACATGCTAACAATGCCAAGGAAGAGTATGGAAATAAAATTATAGGTTACCTCATATGCTGGGTGACAATGAGAAGAAAAGGAAGAAATGTCCTATGATGCATAATGCAAATATGACAGCCAAAGACATACGTAGAGCAAACAGTAAATAAAAAGTAAACAAAAGATCTATATGCATATATTATATATGCATCATAACTAGCCAATAATCAGAACACTCGGGCTTTAAAGCTCATAAATAGAATGCAAATGCACAACCAACTGCCCTCATGATTGTGATTTCTCAAGTATCCTCTTGCCCAATTTACGAAATCTTGGTTTTGGTATCTGTATCAGACCCTTTTAATGAGTTCTGATTTTGGCAGTTTATGTGGTTTTGGCAGTTTCAGATTTGGAATATAGGGCTTTCGATAATGGAACTTTTTTTCTAAATAGATTAAAGCATCCAAAATAAATAAATCGATATATTTATAGGCATAAATTTATGTATTTTTATGTAATTTCATGTTAGTTTCAAATGAAATGATTGTCATCATTGAATTGCACAAGAAACAAGAAATAATATTTTCATTGTCTTGTTTCTAGAACAAACAAATATTATTGTTTATTGACTAACTTTTAACACATAATTTAATGATGAATCTTTTACATCTTTGAAGTAACTAATTACAAAGCAGCTAATATTATAGATAACTAAATTAACTATTTACTAATGCTAATCATAAATCATAAGTTCTCTAAGCAATTACACCTATTTCATATCTAAATCATACAATCTTATATAACTTCATTAGTAATTATCTTATATAACTTCAGCTTAGTTGTATAATAATTTTGCATTCAACTAAAGAATACATATTTAACATTGAAGTAAAGTAATATAACTATACTTCTATACTTCTCTATCTTAACTCATGACTATACTTCTCTCTTAACTCATGAAATTTTCTTAATTCGTCTATACTTAACTTGAAATACACAAGTAGATGCAAGACTATTATAACTCCAACATGGAACAACAAGAACTAAGTTTTCTTGTTACATTGATGTTCTTTTTATACATTTTTGATTTAAGTATCAACCACAATCAGGTAGCCCTTTCGACGGGAGCTTAAAACCTTGCTCTTACCTCATCCTATAATTCCAACATAATCACAAATCCAAATTCAGCTACATTCATTGTCATAAATGATACAGAACAATGAAGTTTATATGTTCCAAACCGAGAAACCATAGCTGCCTCGTCATTAGTGTCTACGTAGAAGATACTTGCAAGCTTACTTTGCTTGACCTTTGCAACCACTGCATTCACTCCAAGGCCAGATAATCGTGCTTGCCCACATCATTCTAAGGAAGCTCCTTACCACCCCCCCCCCCCCCCCCCCCCCTCCTCCTCCACCTTTTCCTTGCCCGACCACCTACAAGAGTCCAACCAAGCCTACCCCATTTATGCAGCTGCCTAGAGAGTTCCTTTGTACATAACTGGGAACAACTCTACTGCATAAACAGCCATCTTAACTTTACCCAAGACCAATATAATTATTTACTAGCCATCAGAACGATCAAAACCAGCTGATATATCAAACTCAATGAGGCATTCAGTACAAGTATTTGCGCTTGTCCTGTCTATCCTAGTTTCCTATCTCCGTCTACAGCACTTAACATATATGTTAGTAGTACATCTCTTAAAAGACTGCTAACTCAAATCCACGAACATCTTATTCTAGTTAAAAACATATACCCTACACATGTATCGCAGCCAATCTGCTGAATGCAGTTCATAAAGTTAACTATAGCGACAATTTAAAAGATCCGTCACTAGTTGAAACTTGAAAGGCAAGCTTTACTAAACTAAAGGATGGAAGTGAGGGGAATTTGACAAAGGTGTCCAATTTTAGGGTTGAAATGAGAGCAATTTGACAATAAGAACAATTTATTCAGTTCGATGCATTATAGTTTATACCAGAGTTCTAAAAAATCATAAGCTGGCACCATTTATTTGTGCAAACATCAAACACATACTAATGATAGCCAACCTGATCCACCAGATACTGGACAAGGCTTTTCACTCCTGAACCTTTTAGTCCGGATATCATGAAGTACCTGTCAGAACGGAAAGCAACTAGAGAATGAACTTTGGAAACAATATGTAAAGTCACAAAAAATTATTACTAACCTTTGAAAACCAGGAAGACCTTCAAATTCATTAGCAACCTTCAACAGGTCTTTTTTATCCTCTACTAGGTCAACTTTATTCATACACAACACCCTCTTCTGAGTAGGCTGTGCTTGTGCGCCTAGATGTTTGATCAGATTTATCACCCGCATATCAGGCCTAGATAAAGGGACAAATGTTTCAGCAAGTTCTTCCCATAACTGGTGATGTAAATATTTTGTCAAAATTCAAATCTAGACTTTCTTGTGTACAGAAATCGAATGTACTTGATGGACAGAATCGTCAAAACTGATGCAAAGTCAAATTTAGTATTTCTTATCTTGCTCTCCATACAGTAGAATAGTAATGTCGGAATGAATCCAATATCAAACTAAGATCAGTCGACTTAACCTAGAAAGAGAGTACTGTATTCCTATTTTGCACAAATATCGACACAAGACAACTCCACATAAACAGAGACATGGACACTGAACTGATTTTGCCATTTTGGCATATCCTAGTGTCTTGGTGTGTTTGTGTCATGTCTAACATTTGTCTAAAACATAAAGGGAACTGACATAGCACCAACTTTGGGTGTCTTCCTAGATATATGCTAAATGGAGGTGACTCTAGAAACAAAAATACGTAAAATCATCATTTAAAAGTAAATATTTTGAACCTAGATGCACCAAAAACATTATAAGAGCAACATCAACGACCTACTGTACTCATTAATGCATCAAATTCTAATAGCAAGAGACCAAGATTCCAATACTCATAAGCTGGACCAAGGAGATTATTCCAATACTGGAAGCTAGCTGTATTACTAGTTCTAGCTGCTCCTTTACTAAGATTTATATCACTGTTAACTGGTGCGTCTATTGGTCTCCACTGTTCATGTCCAAACCACCTCAAACGATTCTCTCTTATCTTAACCTCAGCTTACACCATCCCCAGTTTCCCACAAGTGTAACTACCTCTTTTCAAAAAAGAAAAAAAGAAAAGAAAAAGAAATATAATTTATAAACCCACATCTTCATAATTAAATATCTAAGGGTAAACTTGTAATTACGCTTCCCACCTCTTCAAATTAAATATCAAAGAGGCTTACATGAGAAGCTAACCACAACACCTATCAAGATACCATGAGTATATGTGAGAATATGGGTATTGGTGTTGTGTAGCTTGAGATACCAAATTGGTATCATGAGGAGTGTTTTGTGTATCTTGAGTACCAATTGGTATGGGTATATATGAGTGAGTGTTAGTGAATCCAAGAGAGTATCATATATATATATATATATATATATATATATATATATATATATATATATCTTTGAATATATGATCCGGATCAAGAGCCCCGCTTAAACTTGTAATTACGCTTCCCACCTCTTCAAATTAAATATCAAAGAGGCTTACATGAGAAGCTAACCACAACACCTATCAAGATACCATGGGTATATGTGAGAATATGGGTATTGGTGTTGTGTAGCTTGAGATACCAAATTGGTATCATGAGGAGTGTTTTGTGTATCTTAGAGTACCAATTGGTATGGGTATATATGAGAGTGTTAGTGAATCCAAGAGAGTATCATATATATATATATATATATATATATATATATATATATATATATACCTTTGAATATATGATCCGGATCAAGAGTCCCGCTTATAAAGTCCCCAAAAAGTTTTGTCATTGTGGTCCGTTGAATGGTGCTTTAAGTCATCTAATCTTGATCGTTGATCAAATCAACGGTCAAGATTAGATGACTTAAAGACAATCAAACGGCTAGAAAACACGGGACTTTTGGGGGACTTTATAAGCGAGACACTTGATCCGGATCCATATATATATATATATATATATATATATATATATATATATATATATATATAAGCTAGGTTATTCATATAAGTTATATAAATAAAAATGAGATATTTCTAAAGCATAGGTAATCAAGTATAGGGTAATTGATATAAATATATGTATCACAAGTAGGTAATATTGAACCTATTATAAACCTACCTAGTTAAGATACAACTAGATATATGTAATGAACCTAGAAACCTAATAAACCAACTATTAGAGTTATTATTAATTGCAACTCACATATTGACATGGTAAATTCATAATATAGGGCACTTTGATTTTCGATACGGACTCTGACCCGTATCACCCACTCAGGACGATAGGCGAGTACATTCTCTGATTGCTTTCAGTATTTGATAGCTTCTATACTTCATGCTCTAGTTATTTTTACTTGATTCTCGTCACGATAGATTCACGGATTGATATTATATGGATTCATCTCCTGGATACGTATTTACATGTGTTGGTCATGTTGTTCATGATGACTTACTCCAGTTTATCTAGTTTCATGTTTCCATGTTTCTAGAATCATTGTATCCAGACTCAAATCCATGAGTATTAGTCGGGACGGGGACAATACTAAGTAGATATGTGATCAACCGATCTAGTTCATTTTATTTATCCAGAATGCTAGTTAATCATACATTCACGTATGGTTATGCCTTACCAATCTAGTTTGCTAGCCATCGATAGGATGTGCCTTATTTATTAGTCGATCACAAATCTAACGTAGTATTTTAAATCACTTAGAATAGTCAAGATCTTCTAGTATCACTTCATACTTGTTGCCATATACCATGTCCACTCATGATTTCTAGTATTCCTTACATGTTGTCATTACCATGATTCTTATTTACTGTCTATCATGTATATCATATCTATCACCTGTTTTATAGTCTCTACTATGTATTGGAACTGCTTTCATTGATGTACTTTGCTCCAATCCTAACTGGATGTTGATATATTAGGAGATGGTGTGCCCACATTCTTGGAGTTCAGGATGATGCTAGTTGAGACCGGTCTTGATGTACCATTAACCGTGAGTTGACCTTTAGAGAATTCTAGACTAGTATTCTCTATTTAGTATTATAGTTTAGTTGACCGACCAAATTTGTCTCCGTATCATTATTTGACTTGTATAAACAGTTATGGATTAAACTAGTAACTTTAAAGGATGAATTAGTGACATTGTTTTAGATATATCTTTCCTTATTCGTTTTTTCCTTTAGCATGATGTGATTTGAGTACTTATTGATATTGTTGGATAGTATTAAGAGATGATTCGTATTGAGGTCTAATCAGCGTTCTATTGTCGACACTGCGTCGTAGGCTGGACTTACCCACAAAAATTGGCTCATGCAGGTCAGTCGTCACACATACTGTGATGCTGTGGTAGTACTTAGGTTTAGTCGTACTGCTACGAGCCTGCAATAGAATATGATTGATAGATTAAAGAAGGTTATAAGAAGTCGAGTACTCAATCACAGATTAGAATTTCTTGATTGGATTCCTGGGATGGCCCTTGAGAATCTTAATTTGAACAAAACAATTGGAAATAGATTTAAGCCAATTTTTGTTCACCCTAATTTTTGATTCAACTTGAATACATATTTGTTGTTGAACCTAATTATTGCATTTAGATGAGTTTTATGGAATATAGAAAGAACATTAGAATAGAGGTCGGGAGTAAAGCCATTGAGAAAAGATGTTACTGTCTTAACATTCTAAGTACTTTCTAGATGATACTCATCAAGAGACAAATATCCTACGATGATGGAAAATGGAACTTCGAGAATCATGAAGGCAAAGATAATAGAACTGAGGATCAGAAGAATAAATTGGTAGGATTGATGACTAAATTTGGATTACAAATTCTTTAAGGTTGTTAAAAAAAATCAATCGAGATTTGAAATTAAAACTGGCATTGAGGATTTTAAGATTGGTTATAGGTGGTTCGAAGAATAAGGTTTAAAAGGCAGAATTATAACATTTCAAGATTTAACCACCAAGAAAAGAATAGTAGGATGATATTGAGGGTTGCTAAAACAAAACAAATGATGATTTTGAAATTGATAGCCTTATGTTTTTATTCTAAATTTCGAGAATAATAAAATTAAAAAGAGATAATATATATATATATATATATATATATATATATATATATATATATATATATACACTAGAAGACCCTGACTAATTTATTGGATGGAATCATTGATATACTTAAAAATCTAAATATAGAAGAGTTTACATGGATTGATAGAAACTTATAAATGATAATATCGTGGTGGAAATAGATATCTAATAGAGATCTTTTTGAAGGATGAAGTCTATATCATCAATTTCTTGGTAGTTAAAAATCGATAATGTGGAGACACAATGAGTAAGAGAATTGGATATCAAATAGAGGTGAACAACTTGGATGTTAAATTTTTTAGAAATTTGTTTACTATTGCCATATACAAGAAAAAGGGGTAGGACAGCGATTTCATTGTAATCAAGTGAACAAGAGTAGGATTCATATTCTTTGTAGTCATCTTTTTCTTGTTAGCTCTGACCTATTTATCTTCCATCTAAAAACATGTTGCTCTAGCATAACTAATAACTAAGATCTTATTTCTTTTCCATAAAATTTACTATCCTTCTGACCTTATGGAATTGTCGAGTCTCTGGAATAGCAAAATAGGTTATCTTGTGGTAATGATATATATATATATATATATATATATATATATATATATATATATATATATATATATATTTTTAGTCTGGTAAGGATATCTTAGACATTGAGGTGAAATTAATGAAAGAGAGAAAATATTTGACTCTTGGGGTAAAGAAAAAATTAAATTGGAATAATAATTGGAAATCAAGATTATGAATTAAAGGGTTTTCCAAAACTTCATAGGATAGAAATTGGTGAATGAAGATTGATAGATTATACATACTTCGAGGTTAAAGTTTTAAATTAGCAACATATATTATTGATGGAGAAAATAAGAATTTGACCGAAACAATAATCTTGAAATGTTAAGTGAATTTGAGGAATACAAAGGATAACTCGAGGTTAATATGAAGAGGTTTGACTTGAACAGTGGACATAAATTCTGACTCAAAGATTATGGATCTAGTTAAACACAAAGGGTTAGAAAATTGAAACTTTTATAGATTGTAGAAAAATCAACGATGGGTCACGAGATCATATGGGTATACCCTTCAGGATTAGTTAGAGCAGATATTCTATAAAAATGATTTCAAATTGCTATTATATCCTCCTATTGACTATATTCTTGTATTAATTCCTACAAAATCTATTACAATATTTTACTATTACAATATCAGTTAAACTATTTTCACTGTCTATTCTAGCCATATTATTCTCTAAATTTTCAAGATAATAGGATAGAAATTTTGAATGATGCAGTTAGTTTATTTAGTAGTCATAGTATCTACATAACATTAGAAGTTGAGTAAATGGATTAACTTATAATATAGAACATGTTTTGACTCTTAGGTATTACTTGAATTAGACTTACGAAGTAGATTTTAAGTACCCTAAATATCGAGGAATTGAACGGAAAAGGAAATTGCAATTGGGATGGTGAAGTCAAAAGATAAATAAGGAACTTTCTAGTAAATGTTATTTTGAGTTCGAGAAATTTTCTAAGGTCAAAGGACTAAATCTAGATAATACCATAAAGTAAGAGTTATGAAAATAATAAGGAAGCATTTGGTAATAAGAATGGTGTAATAGAAATGACGATGAAATCCTATACTAGAAAGTTTTCAGGATAGACCGAGATACAGCGAGATTATGTTTCTAAATTAAAAAGGGAATTTTAAGAACCTAAGTAAATAAGAGCATTCAAGGTTGATGGAGGAAAATGAGATTTTGATCAATCGTTGACATGGGAGTTCGAAAATTTTAAGTATAATGGTTTTACTCTGAGTATTGGGAATTGCAGAATAAAAACATAGGATTTGAAAGATAGATATTTGAAGTATAACTAAATTATATGTCGTATCCATCAAGGTTAAACTAGAAGAGGAAAATATCTTGTAGTGAAGTAGTTTGAATCGGAACGATAATACTAACGATCGTAGAATAAGGAATGATTGACAAGGGATACATGATACAGGATACGATACAAGACATAAATTTGACTAGGGAGTATATATTTAGTTGGAAAGAAAATTTAAAATCTGGTACGATGGATATGAGAACTTAAAGGTAAGGTAAAATTTTGAGAAGATGGACTCCTCAACAGGCAAGGTTAAAAAATTGTGTATCTGTACCTTACAGAGTTTGTAATTAATGATAGAGGACCATAAGATTAAATGGAAGGGGTATAGAGATAAAAATTGAAGGATAAAATGGAATGAACTTCCAAGAAATTTCAGGATTATAAATATTAAGATCGAGAGATTAGACGGATATGATAGAGATTAATATATCAAGGATTGTGTAATAAGTTATACCGGAAGTTTCAGGATTGTATAATGAGAAGTCGGGATTATTAGAAATATGATAAATAGGTTATATCTACCTATGAGTGAGGAGATGAGATATGTGAGCGACACCTTTAACTTTTTGAGCCGTGTTATTCTTTCCTTTCTTTTCGTGTCTGCATCTATCCTTAAATTCCGAAGACGGAATTCTTTTAAGGGGGGTAGATTTGTAACAAATTCTTTTTAAAAAAAATTATAATTTATATATTATTTATTTATTATTGTCATGATTAATTAATATCTAGATAGTGATTAGTTAATTAATCCTAATTAGTATTTAGGTTAAGGTTAACCTTGGATTAGGTTAATGGAAGATTAGTGTTTAGATATTTCAAATCCTTAGAATATCTAGATATTTCCAACCCACCTCTTCATAATTAAATATCTAAGGATAAATTTGTAATTAACCTTCCCACATATTTAAATTAAATATCATAGAGGCTTACATGAGAAGCTAACCACAACACCTATAAAGTATAAACATACCCCCACCCCTTCATTCCACTCCACTTCTTCTCCACTTCATCTTCTCCAAATTTTCAAACCCTAATTGCTTCACCACCATTCCAAATCAACCCATTCCCTCTTCATACTTTCTACCAAAGTTGGAGCTAAAGCTTGGGAGCTCATGTAGAACTAGCAAGGAGCACAAGCAAGTGGTGTGGTGTCCAAATTTCTCTCCTTTGTGTCCACTTTTGAGTGGATTGACATTGGGAGCTCTTTCCAATAAATAACTATCACTTCCCTTTAGTTCTATAGTAGGATAACTAATCTAAAACCCATAGGAAACCCACCTATAACTATGCTTAGTTTTCTATGGTAGGAATAGGTTATAAAGCCTTATTCACCATTAATTCTAGGTGTTTAATATGTTATTTAGAACACTAGTGGATTCTTATCCACCAAGTGTTTGTGTAAATTCTCCGAAGGAATTTTGTGTCCCAATGGAGGTGTGCTTGTATCTATGTGTCCTAAATAGGATACCTAGCGTCGTGTCAAGAAACTACTTGATATGCATGATTAGAATTTAATATATACTAGTGATTGTATTTATAGGTGTCTATGTGACCTTTAGATATATATACTATATACTTACTAATGGATATGCTATATAAATAGATATATAGTTATTCATTATGTTCTAGGTTTCATATATGTCAATAGATATATTTTAGATCTATATAATCAATGGTTGAGTGTGTTAGAGGTATCAAGATACCATGGGTATATGTGAGAATATGGGTATTGGTGTTGTGTAGCTCGAGATACCAAATTGGTATCATGAGGAGTGTTTTGTGTATCTTGAATACCAATTGGTATAGGTATATATGAGTGAGTGTTAGTGAATCCTAGAGAGAGTATCATTGAATACCAATTGGTATAGGTATATATGAGTGAGTGTTAGTGAATCCTAGAGAGAGTATCATATATATATATATATATATATATATATATATATATATAGTGTCAAGAGTAGGGGGGAGAGGGGGGGGGTAAGGGGACAGGTATAGCAGCAACAGCAGTTTTAAGGGGGGATGACTAGTGCACTTGTGCACAGTGTCCATATGTGGGTGAATGAGGGTGAGTGTCCAATGTGAGTGTATAAGTGTGAGATACAAGTGTTATCCCAAGGTAAGCATCGAGTCTAGGTGTTGGTAACAATGTGAAGTTATGTTGGTATCAATATACTAAGTGTGAAGATATTAGATAAGGTGAGATGCTAAAATATCTTGGTACGAGGGTATCCATGAGATACGCAAATACCTTGGGTATGTATTAAGGTAAAGGTAAGATAAAGGTAAGTGTCGTGGTTAAGATTTTGGAGTTTAGGATACTAAAGTGTTAAGGTATTATAATACCTATATATATACATATAGCTATTCACTAAGGGCATATATATATATATATATATATATATATATATATATATATATATATATGTGTGTGTGTGTGTGTGTGTGACTATTTAGATATAAGCTAGGTTATTCATATAAGTTATATAAGTAAATATGAGATATCTCTAAAGCATAGGGTAATCAAGTATGGAGTAATTGATATAAATATATGTATCACGAGTAGGTAGTAGTGAACCTATTATAAACCTACATAGTTAAGATACAACTAGATATATGTAATGAACCTAGAAACCTAATAAACCAACTGTTAGAGTTATTATTAATTGCAACTAACATATTGACATGGTAAATTCATAATATAGGGCACTTGGATTTTCGATACGGACTTTGACCCGTATCACCCACTCAGGACGACAGACGAATACATTATCTGATTGTTTTCAATATTTGATAGCTTCTATAATTCATGCTCTAGTTATGTTTACTTGATTCTCGTCACGATCGATTCACGGATTGATATTATATGGATTCATCTCCAGGATACGTATTTACATGTGTTGGTCATGTTGGTCATGTTGGTCATGATGACTTACTCCAGTTAATCTAGTTTCATGTTTCCATGTTTCTAGAATCATTGTATCCAGACTCGAATTTATGAGTATTAGTCGGGACAGAAAAAATACTAAGTAGATATGGGGTCATTTTATTTATCCAGAATGCTAGTTAATCATACATTCACGTATGGTTATGCCTTACCAATCTAGTTTGCTAGCCATCGATAGGATGTGCCTTATTTATTAGTCGATCACAAATCTAACGTAGTATTTTAAATCACTTAGAATAGTCAAGATCTTCTAGTATCACTCCATACTTGTTGCCATATACCATGTCCACTCCTTATTTCTAGTATTCCTTACATGTTGTCATTACCATGATTCTTATTTACTGTCGATCATGTATATCATATCTATCACATGTTTTATAGTCTCTACCATGTATTGGAACTACTTTCATTGATGTACTTCGCTCCAATCCTGACTGGATGTTGATATATTAGGAGATATTGTGCCCACATTCTTGGACTTCAGGATAATGCTAGTTGAGACCGGTCTTGATGTACCATTGACTGTGAGTTGACCTTTAGAGAAATCTAGGCTAGTATTCTATATTTAGTATTATGTTTTAGTTGACCGACCGGATTTGTCTCCGGATCATTATTTGACTTGTATAAACAGTTATGGATTAAACTAGCAACTTTAAAGGATGAATTAGTGACATTGTTTTAGATATATCTTTCCTTATTCATTTCTTCCTTTAGCATAATGTGATTTAAGTACTTATTGATATTGTTGGATTTGTATTAAGAGATTATTCGTATTGAGGTATAAACAGCGATCTACCGCCGACACTGCGACGTAGGCTGGACGTACCCACGTACTCGTGTCCGATCATCCGGACGTGGGTCGTGACAACAAGTACTCGTTCCTTATGGTAACTCTCAAGTGTGTAGCAACTCATCTCATTAACGTTCTAATTTCACTTATTTTTGGGCATTTTCCTAATAGTCCATAATTCCAAAGCATAAAGCATGCCGACTATTCCATTTGCCTACAAAACTTTCCTTTCAACTTCATGGATATCTTAAGACCACCAAGCAATCCGGAAGGACTAAAGATACCCTTGCATATTAATGACAAAAAAACATGTTTTATTACATAAAAACATCATTCTCAATCTCTCAATCAAGATAAATAATTGATCCAAAATGGCTAAGAACTATCGCTCATTTATCTTTTGGCCATTAATATGGACTACTCATTTCTTCACAACCTCTAACTAAAGTTATATTTCATATACCAAGATTTCATCCAAATAATTTTTAAATCCTTTATATTCTAAAACTTCCCTTGGTAGTCCAACGATATCATCAACAAATAGCATACATCATGGAACTTCATCCTAGATATGCCTAGTAAGTCCATTCATAACTTGTACAAAGATACAAAGATCTAATGTTGAATCTTAACATAAGCCTATAATAATGAAAAATGGAGAGGTATCTCTCCAATCTTCAGTGCATGAGAACCTCAACATAACAACTAGTCAAATAAATCCCTGTTTCTTATACATCCACCACATTGTCCATTTTGGGACCCTATAATAAGCATTTTTTTAGTTAATAAAAATGTAAATAGACTTCTCTTCTTCTACCTATCTTTCTTTTTATCTTCCAATTAAGTACGTAACTTTCATGGTATTTTGGCATAAAACCAAACCAAACTGATTCTCAGAAATCCTTTTTCTTCCTTAATCATTGTTCAATTACTCTCTCCAAGAGTTTTAGTACTGGCACATATAGTGACGCAAACTTGATTCTCTTATAGTTATACAACTTGGATACCTCCCATTCTTATACTTACTCCTACACTTAGTATTTCTACAACTTATGAACTTTACATAACAACAGGACTCAATATAGAAATAACAATTGGTTCAATTCATGTAATTTTGTGCATCATTTATAGCACACACAAAATCTAGGGCATCAATATATTACATAAAATGGTATCAAGTTTCGAGAATTCGAACTTATCTAACAGCATATACAACATTCATTTTTATTTAAGCATTCATTTATGAATATTTTTACGGATGTCTGATTGTCATCTCAACCGATGATTTCATATAAAACACGACACCAACAAAGAAAATATATCTTTTATGCCGCTTTGTATAATATCAACAAATCCAACTTATGCCAACAAATCTAGTGTCATTAAAGGTGCCTGCCTCATTGCCTTAGGAGGCCGTTTAGGAATTTCAGATGCTATGCCACCTCCATCATAGGAGACTGCCTCGACATGCCTTACTTAAATGTGACCAGGCCCGAGCCAAAGTACTTTTTGAGTCCATGCTCAATAAATGAATGATTATAGATATTAAAGAAGAAAGGAAGAACAGTATTTTTTTTCCCTTTGCGCTCTCAATTCCCTTCCCTTTTGTATCTATCCTAACTATCATCTCTAGAACAAGATTCATCTTTAATGCTTATAGCTTTTTAATTATGCATTCATCACATCAATTAGGATACGATAACATAAAAGCCAATCATGTTGGAAACCTTGTCTCAACTTACCTATTACACCTTAATTTTAGTCTTGAGGTCCCCATATCGCTACCTTGAGGCATGTTAAGTATTAGTCATTTAGTCCCACATCGGATAGAGAGTAATGAAGAGGCTAGTCCTCTTGTAGTATATATGTAATCTCTCAATCAATAAAATATATCATATTATTCTCTTCTCACATGATATAAAAGCCAAAATCCTAGCTCTCTCTATCTCTCTCTCTCTCTCTCTCTCTCTCTCTCTCTCTCTCTCTCTCTCTCTCTCTCCACTCAAAATCCTAACCCTAACCCAAGTCACCCACAAATTCCACCTGCACCCCCCATACCTCCCTGACCCCGACCACCGCCAGACCTTCCCCCCATGCCTGATGCCAACCCCGACGATCCCGAACCCCACCACCGTCAGACCCCCACCAACTCCCTGCAGCCCACCAACTCGTCGACCACCTCCATGCCGACCCTGATCACCCACCTATCGACCACCACCCCACCTCCCTGTTGAACCCCCCCAGCCCATCTCGTCGACCTCCATCACAGTCCCCTCGTCGACCCCCCCCCCCACCTCCAGATCCCATCAACCCCCCTCCAGACCAGCCCCTCTCCTACAAAAAGAAAACCCAAATCTCGTGGCTTCCCCTACCCCCCAAACCCTAGTTGCCATCCCACCCTCAAATCCAAACCCTAGCTTCTACATAAATCTGTAAAAAAAACGTCGGAGTTGAGATCTTCATAGGATAACTATGATTGTTTGCATGAACCTCTTATTCTCGACAACGACATCAGGAGTTAACAGAAAATAAACTTGATTGTTTGTGTGAATCTTTGTTCCTGTTCCGGTATCCACATCAGGATCTAACAGAGAGCAAACTAGGTTTGTGTAAATCTATGTCCTAGCTTGTGTGATCCACTTTCGATTTCTACCAAAATTGCGCGAGCCAGTACTGGCAAAGGTGATGCATGCATTGGCGAGGTTGATGTCACTCTCCGTTCTCAATATATGTATTGGGAGCGTATTATTCTCGCTTGCATGTTATTTATTTGGTTGTATGAGACTAAACCCATTCTTTGGTTTCTTGGTTCTTGGTTTATGTTTTGGGTTGGTTTGGTCATGAGTTGAACCCATGGTCTAAAGCTCAAACCCTAGCTATATAACCCAACTTCTCTCTCCCCCTCTTCATTCTTTCTTTTTCTTCTCGTAGGTTTTTTCCTCCCTCCATAGGCAAGTACACATTGCATGAGAAATGGAGAAACCCTTCATATTATTGGCCTATTATGTTTATTGTGTGATTTTAAGCATGTTTAGAACTTGATAATTTCGGATTTAGTAGATGGAATGGTGTAGATCTGAATTTTTACGAGTGTGGGTGTTCTTGAGTTTTTTTCTTGGTTTCGATCTTCAAAAGCTGTTGTTTTCGAAACTTATTTTTCTATGTGATGGAGCACTTCATTTCGAGCAATTTGGCTTTTGAACCACTTGATTTGGAGTTGCGATCAAGATTTTATGGCAGAACTAGTTTTTTCGGATTCTTGGAGTTTTTTCATGGCCGAACTTGCTATTCTAGGACGATGGAGTACCATGCGGCCTAACAACATGCGCCCCTACAGCATGCGCACATCTTGTTGGACGTATGTCTGCTTTGTGCATGCTTTCAAAAGTCGGACGCATAGTACCTTAAACGCAGAAAAATCCACTAAAGCCTGACTCCATGCTTTTAGGAGATTATGCGACCACGAGCCATGTGTCTCTTCTTTTGGGCGCATGTCTCTACACGACTTTTGTGTCTCTGCACGACTTTATGTACTTTTATCTTTTCTCTCTGACACTTATGCCTTGTCAAGGTAATTAAAGGCGAAAGGCGCAAGGCGCACTCGAGGTGCAAAGGGTCCAAATCGTCCGAGGCGCACTTAAGGTGCGCGCCCGAGCGACGCGAGGCATAAAAATAATATATATATATATATATATATATATATATATATATATATTCACATCGGATTTCTACATTGATAAACATGTGTGCTTCAAATTCTCTCATGTTTAGGTTGCAATCACTTTGAATTGAGTGAGTGAGAGAAAACAGTAAAAAAAAAGTACAACTGTTCAAAAAACAGTCTAAAAATAGTACAACAGTTCAAAAAATAGTCTAAACATGTTATTTTTTTCACAAGATTTTCAAGGCGCGTCTAGGCACACCTTAGCTATTCCAAGGCGCTCGAAAAAGGCGCATTGTGCGCCTTAAGAATTACGTTCCGCCTGGAGTGCCCTGAGACGCTACCCCTGTGCCTAGAAGCAAGGCACACCTTTAACTACACTGTGCCTTGTCACATCAATCACCTTTATTATCACTTCCCTGACACTTCATTTATTGCCGATCACTTTGGCACTTGTCCTAAGTAGTGGACTTTTTTGCCCGAGCATGCGGCCTGGAGGAACATACGGTTGAGTTGGTTCATGCGGCCTGACCTTCTTGTGCACGACTTAGACACGTATTATCCTTAGTGACTCCATGTGTACACGTAGTATTTTTTTTTGGGATCATATATTTTATTTGGAATATTTCTTATCATCCTCTATGCGGTTGATCCTGGTTATTGCTTGTGTTATGATTCTAGAGAAGAATGGACTCAGTAACCCAACCATGTGCTAGAACTCATGCTTATGATCTTGGTAATTGGACTCGAATATTGTATCCGTGCTGATACAATTATTGCCTGATATTGTTCATGATCTGTGCACCGAGGTGCGACATACCGCGTTACGTGTTAAGTGATTTATATTTGGATTGTGTATCGAGAATGCCTCCAAATTCTTGAACGCGTGATACTATATATATATTTTTCCCCCAGCACGGACATGATATGCGAGTCAAGTACCAAAGCGTGGTTAGGATTTTGATTGTTGAATGTTGCATACACGCTCGGGTGAATCCAGATTGAACTTCCATGGATTCGTATCTAGCATGTCCGTACTTTGTACATCTTAAGAGAAATTCTCATGTGGCCATGCCTTTGAGATTTCAAAACAATATAGGATTAATTATGAAACTAAAAGTGGTAGTAACATTGGGAGTAAACGGTATCCCGAGATCATGCCAATGAACATTTCCCACAGAGATTCATTCTAAGTGCGTTGTGGGCTGGCCACCACAGATAATGTATATCATCCGCCTTAATGGAGTGCAGTGTCTGGCCTATTATAGATAATACCGAGCCATTGTTTCACTATAGGAACATTGGAACCGCTAATACCGTGATATAGCGCAGTGGCCCTACGAAAAACTGGTACAATTCGTGAAGTACCTGTAAATCATTTTATTTGGCTAGGTTAGCTCATGTTCGGCAATGACGTGATCTAAGGATACCTATTATGCATTATTCTAAGATAACCTCAGACCTCACAATTAGCAAAGTCGTACAAGTGATTGGCCGATTTTATTAATTGGACTTGGTTGTGATTGTATTATTCTGTTAATAGCCTAAGGAAATGGACTATCATAGTGTGATGGATTCAACATGTCCTTGTTTGGTGGTAGGGTTGGACCTTTATGCTAGGATATGCCATGGACCTAAGTTACAACGCAGAACCTATATATATTATTATATTTATTGCTTGGATTTTTGTTTCTCCATTTCGTGCTTCTTTTGTGGTACTTGTTATTTGAGATCTAATCAAACTGGTTTTGCATGACCAGGTTTCGATCCAGCACCCGAGAATCCAGTATACTTTCCCCCGACTCATGGCGTGTACCAGGAACATGGTCGCGAGGATAACGAGTGGATTTTTTTTCTTCCATGCTCGTCATTGTACATTTTATCTTTTTGGCGTTTAGCCACCGGCACCTGTTAGCTAGCACGTCTGGACAATAGTCCATTTTTATGACTGTATATAAACCAGACTCAGGTTTAATACTGTCATGTACTTTTGTTACTCTACCAGCTTCTTATTTTGTACAGCTGGTCTCCAGAACATTTTGATGAAAGCATTTGGGACTCCTTATTGCTTTATCATATATGCTCTATGATTATTGTTTCTTGTTTGATTGATTGAGACATAGATGTTCGTGTGACCCTAAGTGACATGATTGTAGCATGCACCCTTTTGTCTAGTTACAGTCGTAATTGTCGTACGACGTATAGTACCTTGTACGGAGTAGCTGGTCGTGTCCGTCTCCGTATTCTGGTACTGGGACGTGACAGTTGATGTGAATATCGGGTCGGGATGATCAATGATAGTATAATCGAGAACTTGAAGGATGACGAACACTGAGACAAGTAGCAGTGCTAACAACACCAGTGTCGAAAATACAGTAGCGGGGACACTGGGCACTGGTACGACGAATTCATCGATTCGACCTGTCGATCGACAGCTGGAGGGTCCGGATGGTTATTCCACATGGCGCAAAAAGGTCGAGAAGACGCTTCGGGGAATGTGATTGTCAAAGCATCTAACTGACAATCCCCCAGCAGTGGATGATCCCACATATGAGCAGTGGAAGACGGACGATAGTAGATTGTTTATACAGTTGATGAATTCGATGGAACCATTAGTTGAGGACATGGTTCAAAACACGGATTCAGTGAAAGAGTTACGAGAGGTCCTAGCAACTGCGTTTGATGGAAAATGTAATTTGTCTCGCATCTATGACTCGGTTGTTGGCGTCTACCGAGCTGATCAGGGAGACAAGTCACATAAGGATCACTTTCGTGCCTTTAAGGCCCTAACTGATGAGGTACCGTAGATCGCGTGTTACCCCTGACGACGGATAGCAATGAGACGAAAACTCAACGTCAGCAGCTCTATGTCATCATGGCGTATCTTACCTCACTTTATTCTGATGCAGACTTCACGGTCCCAGATTATTGTGAAACCGAGGTTCCATATCTGATGGAAGTCCACTTTCGTGTCCTACGAGCAGCAAAAGTACTTGGGAATGATACGAGTGATGCACCTGCTGATTGATCTGCCTTGGAGGTTGCTCGTGGTGGATTTTGTGGGAATCGTGGTGGTAGACATGGTGGCCGGAATGCTGGTCGTGATGGTGGACGAGGCAATGCCTAACGTAATATAGGACGACCGCAGACATGCTTCAACTGTGGTCAACTTGGCCATTTTTAATGGCAGTGTCCCAGAGCTCCTACTGCCAATGTTGCATCAGATGCTTATGATGATGATGAGCGATCCGTGCAGATGACTGTAAAGACATACAAAATTTGCTGAATTCCAAGCTCAGCATCGTGGTGACGCCTCTACATCTGAATCCATAGCCGGATACTCAATGGCGTGTATGGTAAGGTCCAAGCAGTGGGTGATCAACTCGGGTGCGTCTAATCACATGACAGGTGATGCAGGTATGCTGCGCGATTATGTATATGTGGATCAAGTGACAGATATTACTGTTACGAAGGCAATTCCCTGAAAGTTCGTAGAAAATGGAGCACCCGTCATTCTCCCGGTCAGCCACTAAATTCAGTTTTACACACACCTGAAAATACATTCAATATATTATCAATTAGTTGCTTAACTCATGACTTACAATGCTCAGTAACATTCTTTTCTGATGGTTGCATTTTAATGACATAAAGACTGGAAAGGCTATCGGTAGGAGGCATGTGGCTGGAGGCTTGTACCTGTTTGAAATGAATTCTTCTTATATTGCTTGTGTCGGTCTGTCACTCGACCCGTTGAGTTGCATTGTCGATTAGGCCATCCATCTATCCAAGCTCTCAAGAAAATATGTCCATCTCTTGATTTTCGAGTTCCTTTTAATTGTGAGTCATGTAGCCTGACTAAACATCATCGGGTACCCTATCCGGTGAGTCAAAATAAAGCTGTCTCAACTCCTTTTGAATTAGTGTATTCTGATGTATGGGGTCAATGTCCTATTGAATCTGTGATGGATTTCAAGTACTTTGTTTCCTTTGTTGATTACTACTCACGAGTCACATTGTCTACTTAATGAAAACTCGCTCTGAATTATTTGATATTTGGTGCAATTTTTATGCTGAAATCAAAACCTAATTTGGTGTTCCTATTAAGTATCTTCGGAGTGACAATGGTTGTGAGTATGTGTCTCGTGAGTTCACTTCTCATCTGGCTAGACATGGCATCATCCGCAAAACTTCATGTCCTTACACACCACAACAAAATGGTGTGGCCGAACGAAAGAATCGTCACATTTTGGAAACAACGCGTGCTTTTATATTTTATATCCGTACTCCCAAAAAAATTTGGTCGGATGCTATTCTTACAGCTTGCTATCTGATCAATCGCATGTCATCTACTGTTTTCAATGACAATACTCTATTTTTCGGTTATATCCCAATCGTATGTCGCTTCAACCTCTCAAAAAATTTGGTTGCTTGTGTTATGATCGGGATACTCGACCTACTCTTTCTAAATTGGATCTGAAGGCAATCAAGTACATTTTTCTTGGGTATCCTAGGGATCAGAAAGGATATCGTTATTTTTTTCAACTTTGAAAAGTTATATTATGTCTCGGGATGTTACATTTGTTGAAACCAAGTTCCCCCTACCCACTCCAACTAATGATTCTGTTCCAAGAGTTTACCAAGATGAGAACTTCCTTTGCATCAAGTTCAAACACAGCAGCCCCCCGAAAGGGTATCCCTACCGAGCCAGTCTTATCGTCCAATGGTCCGCAAACACCGACTCAGTCAGAATCGGCATCACAAGTCTCACCGTCCCATGGTCCGCGAACACCAGCTCCGTCGGAACAAGCATCACCAATGATGTCCACAGCCGTAGAGCCGGCGTCGTCATCAGCGTCCTCCTCCAGCTCCACCGATTTACCACCGCCTGACATACCAGTTCGCCCCCGTTGCGCATATCGCAACCATCCTTTGTATGTTGACAACTACAAAGGGCTCGCGAGTCGCACTCAGTCCTTAGTGGCTACTATTGATGAGAGATCCTCAATTCTGCAGAGGAATGACTCAAACACCATGGTTGGCATGCCGCTATGGAAGAGGAGATATAAGTGCTTCGGGAGAACAATACATGGGACTTACTGAAACCGGATGCGCGCCTACTGGTAAGAAGGCGGTAGGTTGCAAATGGGTGTTCACAATCAAGGTGAAACCGGATGGCACTCTTAATCGTCTGAAAGCTCGACTTGTGGCAAAAGAATATTCTCAGACTTATGGTAAGGATTATTTTGAGACCTCTCTAGTTGCCAGAATGGCCTCTGTGCGCGTGCTTATGTCCTTAGTCGTCCGCTATGAGTGGCCCCTACTTCAGTTGAATGTAAAGAATACATTTCTCTATAGAGAAATTGAAGAGAAAGTGTATGTGGTGCAACATCCTGGGTTCGTTACAAGAGAGGATAAAGTATGTGATTTGTGAAAGGTTATTTACGGTCTCAAACAGTCACCTCGTGCTTGGTTTGGTCGATTTACACATGTTACCCAGTTTGGCATGTGCCAATCAAAGAATGATCATTCGGTATTTTATCGACAGACATCAGCTGGACGGATACTACTTTGTGTCTATGTTGATGATATTGTTATTACGATAGATGACAATCAGGGTATTGCAGGACTGAAAAAGTTTCTAAGTGAGCAATTTCAGACCAAAAATATATGAGCGTTGAAGTACTTCTTGGGCATTGAAGTCACAAGGGGAAAGCAAGACATTGTAATGTCTCGGCAAAAATATGTGGTTACATCCTAACTGAAGCAGGAAAGATGCAAACTAAGGGAGCAACCTCATCCACGGATCCAGGGTAAAGTTTCTCCCCGATAAGGGATACCGATGACCAATCTTGATCAGTATCGTCGGTTGGTTGGAAAACTCAACTACTTGGCAGTCATGACTCGCCCAGACATTTCATTTACTGTAAATGTCGCGAGTAGATTTATGACTTCTCCACGAGTTCCGCATTGGCAGGCAGTTCTCAGAATCCTGCGCTACCTAGCCCAGAATTTGAAAAAAGAAATTCGGATGGAGAATCGTAGACATATTCATCTTGAGTGTTACAGATGTTGAATGTGGTGCAAGTCTTACGGATAGATGATCTACATCTCGCTATTCGGTATTTATTGGCGAAAACTTAGTGCCATGGAAGAACAAGAAGCAGAGTGTGGTCTCACGATCGAGTTCGAAAACAAAATACCAAGTTATTGCTCATAGCACAGCAGAGGTGTTATATCTGCAACATCTTATAAAGGAGTTGGGAGAAGACGCAGGATCTAAAGCGGCAGACATGTGGTATGATAACCAGTCAGCTATTTATATTGCTACCAATATGGTATTCTGTGAAAGGACGAAACACATTGAGATTGACATACACTTCGTCTGTGATGAATATCAAAAGGGGGTGATAATATTTCACCACGTGAGAACCGGTGATCAGATAGTTGATATCTTTACGAAACCTCTTTTAGACCCTTATGTTCAGTTTCTTTGTAACAAGCTGGACAAGATTGACATCTATGCTCCAGCTTGAGGGAGGGTGTTAAGTATTAGTCATTTAGTTCCACATCAGGTAGAGAAAAATGTAGAGACTAGTCATCTCCTATATATATGTAATCTCTCAATCAATGAAATATATCCTATTATTCTCTTCTAAAAAGGCCTCCTCCTAGACCTTTTGGTCTTTGTCTGACACATGCCGCCTTAACAAGCTAGGATATCAAGTGACTCAGTTTTATTTAATGTTGAGCAACATTATCAAATATCCATTGATTAATGTTAACTTTCCTTGTAGGGTTTGGGATGTCGATATCTATTGTATAATCAGACTACTACGAGTGACGAGGACTACAGTGTACACAGGTGAGTAGATATCTACAGTTTTACTTCTTGTCTAAATTTACTTGTTATGTGTTATGTTAAGTAAATATATCTTGTTGTTAGTTCTAGGACATTTAGTATATATGTATTGTACGTAGCCTGAATTAGATGTATGACATTTTAATTTATCCCTGACAAGTTCCTAGCATCCAACATTTCAAAACCCAATCTGATGTCTAACATTTAATGCCTTAATTATGAACAACAAACCTTATCTGCAACTCTTGGAAGCAACTACTAGATGTATCCTTATATTCCATTTAGTTGTAAGGACCATCAATTATGTAACATATATCAATTATAATGTCCTTTTCTTAACCACCTCAGCCCTTGGTTGCCTTGGTCACCCCAAGTTGTAAAACTCCAGTAAAGAAATCCCAAGTAGCCAAACTTATTCTGATGGAAGAAGGCTTAGATGATGATAATGATTTAGTTGTGAAGCTGATATTATCACTCGTCCTGGTCAGCGCATCCATTGGCCTCCACTACACCAGTCGAAACCATCTCAAGACAATTTCCATCATCTTATGCCCACCTCCAACTTCTAAATAATGCCATCATTTCTTATCCTAGTTTTTGTTGTAATGTCCACTCTTATGGGACCGTTATCACGTAATGTGTCATAGAGATGAACGCAATTCCTTATTGCAGATTGTATCATCTTACCTCTTCATCTAAACTCTTTATAGTTTAGGAGGCTAGGAGTGCGCTCCTTTGTTATGATCTTAAATTGCATCAAAGGGTAGGTCTACCTACCTGCCAAGTAGCTACTTAGGTTTATGGCATATCTCTCGTACTCATAGCTACTTTGGCCAGGAATTTAAAACCAACATAGAGGATTGACGTCATGTTGACAACCGGTCATAACAACTTTGTCAAATCTTTTTTGAGCTTGTGCATGCTTCATATCTTCATTCTGATGGGAGAAGGCTTTGATGATGACGATGATGATTGCCGTACTCCATCTTAACTTTCTCATTTCACCTAGGCTCCTTGTCTAAACATTTTGTTTCTTTATTGTCCACATTTCGAGTCTGTGACCCATAAAAGCAAGGTTATTCTGATAGACTTCTTATGAGATTTCCTTTGAAATTAAAAGTAGGGTGTCGGTAGATTCAGTCGGTATTCGGTCAATTTTTTCGGTATTTAAAAAATCAATACTAATATCGTACCATATATAATCGTTTTTCGGTTATACGGTATTTGATCGATTTTTTTTCAGTAGCTTTATTTTACCAATTAACATTTGATCAATCAACACTTACCATTATGGAACCTCTTAACGTAGAAATATTTTTTTTTTTTTTGAAAGCATAAGTTTCAAAGCTAAGCCTCTACCAACCAAACAATTAATCAAATATATTGGAGCAATTCGTAACAAGTCGCAAACACCTAAAGATGAGCTCAAAAGATCCAACACAATCACTAAATTCAATCCTTAGCATAAGTTCAATACACTAAAATCCCTTTCTAAGTTCTTAGAAAACACAAAAACATAAGCTCAAAAGATCATAAATCCAATTCTTAGCATTCTTAGCATAAGTTCAAGTCCACCAAAATCCATTCTAAGTTCAAAAATCCAATCCTTAGCATTCTTAGCATAAGTTCAAGTCCACCAAAATCCATTGGGAGCGGATTCGGAGCCCCGGGGGAGCCCCGTCGCTCCCAACCGTTGGATCGTCGGGGCCCCACGTGTGGCCCCCATGCAGGCCCCCCGATCCGATGGTGCAGGGAGGCGGGACTTCGGCGGAGCTCCGGGAGCTGGTCTTTTGATCCGCTCCCTATATATATATATATATATATATATATATATATATATATATATATATAAAATCGGTTCGGTATCTTCGGTTCGGTATCTTCGGTACGGTATTACACTCAAACCGCTATGACTACCATTATGCCATATTTTAGTCGGTTTGGCAATTTGGTATCCATTCATAATTCCGGTTCGGTTTTCGAAAAAAATTTAATCGGTATTCAGTCGGTCTTTCAGTAGCGGTCGGTATTTGCTCACCCCTATTTAGAAGTATTAGCATTAGATTGGCTAGCATGAGAAGCACTGCTCCACTTTAATTAGTAGAGTATCCTTTATCTTACGACAATAATGAATGATCAACCCTAAAAGGGATCTTCTTAGATATCTCTTGGCCATTGATGGGAACACCTCTCTCATGTCTTCTAGTAGTTCAGCGTTCATAAACTTTGATATTTTTATAATAACATAAACTGTCAATACCTACTGGAAGGTAGATGGAATGTATTCCACTGAACCTTCTGTTCATACCTTTTGCATCTTCATCCGAATGTATGGTAGGTTATCCTTTAGCTATATCAAACATTTAGCATCTTACTTATCAATTTTAAAAAGTACTTCACTGTCAGCCATCCATGATAGCATATTAAAACTTTGAAGGGGATAAGGAAAACACTGAACCAATTGAAATAGAAGTCATATTGCAAAATGAAACTGACATGTCATTCATAATTCCACACAGTAGCTGGGACTTACATGACTAACAAAAACAAAGTCTATCCCATTTACTTGGTTTTGGGAACATAAGTCCTTGTTTGCCACCAATTAAAATTGGTGATGGGTACAGCAACCACCACAATGATTACAGCAGTTTGCCACTCTTGCAGTAAGTAGCTGCAGTGGCAATAGAAATATAGCTATATGAATGAGTTCAACAACAATGAGTAAAGAATAGCAAACATGCAAAATTGCCACAGCAAGAACAACTGGCTAATACATTATAGGATCAATTATTGTCTCTAAAACAATCTAATCATGGAAAGGAAAGGGGGAAAGAATTCCTATTTCAAGAGCAACTTTGTCTTCTGATATTAAGTAGATGTCAGCATGTATTCATTAACATCTTAGTCATATATTTAAAGAGCATGAACTAGTTAAAGTTAGATATGCCAAGATATCAATCCTAAAGTTGATTTCCAGGTAATTAGTGGAAGCCCTTTGAAATAAAATTTGAGAGAACTTCATTGAAGAGTCAATCAAAAAAGGGGGAAAAATGCTCTATCAGGTTAAAATGCTTACTTGGTAAGATGCCTATGAACATCAAAAATCACTATCAACAGATCATATAGATTAATAGAGCTCCAAGCACTCTCCACACGAACTTTAACATCTGTTCTGTAAGGATATCCATGGTGTCCTATCATGAGTCCTGGAGTATCAAAAAAGCACTGCGAAGAAGTGTAATATTTACTATTACGGTGAAAGATGAAACACAAATAAAAACAGGCAACCATTCTAAACACTAAATTATCTTTAGTATGTAAATAGGTAATATGGGTACATATAAGATAAAGAAATGTGCATACAAAAGTTGTAAGAAAGCTGAGAAAGGAAATATCATTGGCATGAACATCACCAAAAAACTAAGAAGCACAGAAACTCCAAAACTGGTCTTCTGTTCATTTTCTCTCCAAATCAAAGTCGACATGGACACAACAAAATATACATGGTCACACCAAAAAAAAAATTATGCTGCTGTGTTGTCATTCCTGTGTCACAAAGTTGTACCCGAGTATACTTTCGGGTAATAAGAAGGAATTCAACAGCTTCAAGGTGAATAAAACAATACTGGAATTGAGTATCAGGGTAGACAGCTCTAGAATATCACACATACCACCAAGCTGCTCCCCATATTGCATACTCAAGTCCTTCAAAAAGGATCTGAATACAAGTCACTTGGTGTTTTGTTTGAGAGGTCATGAAACCATCCCAATTGTTAATACGATCACATATTATGAATGTCTCAACAAACTTGTAAAAAGTAATTTCAAGATCGCTACTCTTGTGATCCGCTCTTTGAGGGGATTATGAAGATAATTGCATATTTATCAGATCAGTTACATGGCTGCAATTTGATAGTTGGATAAAGTACACAAAATTTAGCTGAACCAGCTTTGGTAGAAATCTCTAGGTTAAAACCCACACAATTACCAATCTTCGCAGGAAATAGTCGAACTTCCATCCATCTTACCAAAGATCCAGTAGAAATATGTCGGAGTTTTGAGACAGAATTGGAATGAACAACAGTTCATATATTTAAAACTAAGTGTGCATCCCACTACATCACTGATTTTAGTTAAAGCTTCTAGAAAATGTATACTGTCATAATATATCATTCATACCAATGTAAAATAGCCAAAAGAAGGCATACAAATGTCATAGGTCTCCTGCTTAGGCAGGGTCTAGGAAGGGTCAAGATGTATGCACTCTTACCCATATATATATATATATATATATATATATGAAAATATTTTTTCCGTGTCTTGAACATGTCTCCTTCCAGATGCAAACATCAAGTCCATAGTTATTAAAGGCACATCGATGCGCAAATGGTGTTCAGAACTAAGGCACCAGGTGCCAGGCGAAAGCTTCAAACTTAAAATTCAAGGCACAACTTTATTCAAACTGTGTAAAATTATTTATGTTTTGTTCACTGAACTATATGCAGTAGGATACTAATACTCTAATCACAGTAATAGGACTCCTAGTTAAAAGAAAAAGTGGGATTTAAGTACTTAGCCTTTTCAAAGGAAAATCAAAATTGACACAGAAGAACAATGAGAGTCGAAGAGGGAAAATAGAGGAGAAGAAAGACTAAAAGCATACATTTGATTGAGATTTGATTGAATTGCTTCAGTACCAATGGTGGGAAGATGAGAATCATGAATAAATCAAAGGATAAGTAAAAATAAACATACATGATAGAAAATGTATGAGGCACGCTTCAGATAAGCTCGAGCCTCACTAAGAGGAGCTGCGAGGCATATGCATCATGAAGGCAGCCTCGTTCCACCTACATAGTCTCATGAGCCTCACGCCAGACATGCTTTTCACAACCATGAACAAATCTAGTTCCACCTACATTGAGGCGTTAAAGGATGAGTGTCGTGAGCCTTACACCTGAGACATGCTTTTCACAACCATGAACAAGTCTAAACGTGAAATAGCCGTAAGGAACGCCTAAATCATTCTACAATTTCCAATCCTGTGACTATTTCTTGCTCGTCTCGAAACAAAGTATATCACACAAAGTGGTTCCTCTTTCTGTCTTTTTGAATATGATTTAAAGTATAAACTATAATGTTAAAAGAGCTTACAGTTTCACCAAAAGGGCGTCCTATTGCCATAAGCAGCCTTACTCCCATAAATATGGGGAGGTTGTCCATGGATCAAACATTCATCCTCGAGGATGCAAGCTTACAGCTTGACTATATTTTTAAACATCCACCGTAAAATCAATGCACATTATGGCGCTTAACATCCCATATAAATGGCACTCTCACTTAAATATGAATATCAAGATCATGTTTATTTTATGTAAATTAACAAATTTGCTCACCTTGAAAAGGTTGGTAGGGTGAATACTGACAAACTTGGGTTTGTGTTCAGAAAAGAGATGTACTGCATCAAGGTTGTCTGGCACAATAAAAGACTAAGATATAAGTTTAAATAAAATATTGGTACAGATTTGGAATCTGTCTACCCAAACTCTTGTCTACCTATATTTGGGCCAGGATTTAGTTGAAACTAAACTTCCATCATCCAATGTTATAAATTTCGCTAGGCGGGTTTGGTGCGCCAAAGGGACGCCTAAGGCCTAGGCTGCCGAACTGAGATTTAATTTTTTTTTGTTTTTATGTATGTGCTGCTTCCTTATATACTATGTATATGTTAATGAAACACAAAAATAACTTTGACAAGTTGGTAGGAGTGGGGGTGATAAGACTCCCAACCGGGGGGTGGGGTGAAGCGGGTTCACTGGTTCGAGTCCTATGCATGTTTTTTTCTTTTTTTTTCAGCCCTCAACTTCCATATATATACTATGTATTTCTTTTGATTCCCAAAGCAACCCTAAATCATTCTCCCTCTCCTCTCCTCTCCTTCGTCTCCCTCTCCTCTCCACTTTGAAGAAGAAGAAGCAAGCAGCAAGCAACCGCCGCCAAGTATGAAATTTTTTGAATTTTTTTTTGAAATTTAAAATTTTTGACATTTCAAATATGAATTTTTGATTTTTTTTTTTTTTTTGGAAATTTTCAAAAAAAAAATCGGCCGAACAGGTCGCCTACCGTCTAGAGGGTTTCCGGTGCGGCCGCAAGGGGCCTAGGCGCCTCCTAGGACGAAATTTAGAACATTGTCATCAACATCACCAAGCCTTCTCCCATCAGAATAGGGTCAGACATGGAACACAAGAAAAGCTCCATAGAAGATTTGACAAAATTTTACAACCGGTTGTCAACCCTCTATGTTGGAGCAATAGAAAAGCTCCACACAAAATTGAAACTAAACTTGTTAGTTAATATATTTATAGTTTCTAGTCGGTCATACATAGTCAAGCAATGTCATATTGTGTGTTTATATTTATATAATAGTCAGGTCCGGACTTAATATGAGGCCCATGAGGCAGTTGCCTCAAGCCTAAAATTTAGAGGGCACCATTTTTTAGTATATATAGCCCACTGCAGATGGCTCGGGTGAGTTATGTTCTAATTGTATATAAATCAAGCCAAGTGCAGAGCAGCAGATAACTCGACCGCCAAGTTCTTTTAGGTAAGAAAATATTAGAATATAGAAGCACGAGCCCACTGCTAAACTTAAGAACAAAGAATAGTTTTATTGATTTTTTTTAGAGAGAGAGACTCCTAGTCTCTTGTGGTCGGCTGGACTCTGGAGTTTTATTTTTTTTCCTATTCTTATATTTGAGAGAGACTTATATAGTCATGTGGCTAGCTCCTGGAGTTCTTCTTTTTAAGTCACGAATCAGTTATCCCTTTCCACGTGTAAGTCTTTGATTTTTTTTATATAATAATATAAATTGTTGTTGAGTACATTTTTATATTTTATTTGCAAAAGATTTTGAAACTTCTCATAGAAAAAACTAATTTATATGACATGGCAAGTGCATAAATTGCAATAACTTAGGTCGTTATATAATTGTTTCGATGCTCTAATGATTGACTTATTTGTGGTTGACTTATAATTTATTGAAAAATGTGTTCTTGCCAAGGTTCAAAGTATCGGTATCGGACCATTCCTATGAGTATCGGGATAGACGGTATCGGTAGTATCGGCGGTTTCGGATCGGAGTATCCGATTTTTTTGTATCGAAAAACAAATAACTATTAGTAAATTATTAATATTTTAGAAAATATATTTTATATATTTATGCATAACATTGAGTATTTCCAGTGTTGTTTCTTAGTATTGTTGAAATTGAATGAAATAGTAGTCACCCTTGTCGACTGATTTACATCTGACATATAAATTTTTCCTCTTTTATATGTTTTTACAACCTTACTATGCTTTTACACCCTTACTAATTGGTCTTTTTTATTTAATTTTCTTTGTCGAATTGACCAGAAAAGAGACCTCTAATGTCGGTATCGATCAGTATCGGATATCGGTCGGTATCGGATCGATACATGACAAACTGTATCGGATCGGTATCGGCTGTATCGGATAGGTATCGGTTGATACTGCAAACTATGGTTCTTGCTAATGCCTATAGTTATTCCTGCCGAGTCGATCTAGTGGCCGGAGTCAAAGACTACGAGAGGTTTTGTTCCTAAAAGACCTATTGGAATCAGTCACTTCCTATTAGATGAGCTTCATAATTTAATAATAAATATCTTTTGTATAAATTGTTGTTAATTATATTTATTTGTGATTAACTAATTTATTGAAAAAAATATGTTTTTGTCATTTGATTGCATAGTTATTCCTATTGAAATTGAAATCAACTAATAGAGAAACTAGAAAAAAAATTATTATTGATTGTTTATTTATCTTTAATTATTATTATTTGTTGGAAAATTATAATAATGTCATTTGATTGCATAGTGTTCGTATCTATATTATCCATTTGAAATGCCATGTGATATATTGTTGCAATAAGTTTCATTTTTTTTCCTATACAATAGCATCAATAAGAACAAAAATTTATCTCAAAATTAATGGAAAACAACAAATAATATATAAAATTATGTCTAAATCAATGTTACCAGGATCATGGGTCGCTTTGGTACACGTGATACGGTTCCTCAGCCGGTACACGGTGCGGTGGGAGTAGGCTTATTCGGTACGCTATTTGGGGTCGTCGTTCATTTTTATTTGGGTCGTCTTTTGTACCATATACAATTATATAGAAGTATACACCAAATATCATAAGTTCATAACCAAAGCCATCAAAATCCAAGTGAAGGAAAACATAGACAATATTCTTGTAACTAAACCAAATATCATAATTTCATAATCAAAGCCATCAAAATCCGGGTCGCTAAATTTGACGAACGGGTCACTAAATTTGACGAACGGGGTCGCTAAATTTGACGAACGAGTCGCGAACGCACCCCGTTCGGGGTCGTTTGTCCCAATTCGTGGGACGTATGAGGGTTGGCGAATTATGCAACTATGGTCTAAATGTATTAAATATTTCTCCTATTTTTAATATTATTTGGTTTTCCGAAAGCAAGAAATTGAAATTGTCAAAATCGTCGACACGTACTTATTATAAGAAGTTTCTAACCGATATGGCCTTTATCTCTCCTCTCTTATTTATTCACTTCCTATAGAAGCAAACATGTCTCCAATAAGAAAACAAATTGGTGAATTTTTCCGTTTGTAGAACATTAATACACTAGAGAAGCAAACATGTCTCCTATAAGAAAACAATTGTCTGGAGCAAAAAAGAAGAAAAAAAAAGCAAAAGAAAGAAGCATTTATTCAAAATCAAGCAGGGAGTCTTAATAAGTATTTTACTAGCAACAAAGGGGCAAAGAGGACACAAGTCACAAGACCAGTTAAAAGTTTGGTGAATAAGAAACAACAAAATCAAAATGATAGTGACAATGAACTGCATGATCACTCTATGAATGAGAATGATAATGAAGAGTTGGATCAACCTGCCGATGTTGAATTGACTAAGACTCATAATGAAGATCCAAAGGCTGATCCAAAGTAGTCTGAGAATGAGGAAGTTAATGCTAATATAATTGCAAATGTTGATGAAGATTGAAATCAAGAGAACTTGTTCCATTAAATGTTGATGATTCAAGAAATTGGAACGAAATTGGACAAAATATTAAGGACTTTCTAGTTGAAAGGGATCATAGAAGTGATAATAGTGTCTTGTTTCCCGTGATGGTTCTGGAAGACATTTTAAATGATCACAGTTTAAGCGACACTTGCCAAATTGTGAGATGAATGAAAGAAAGATGGCTAGTATATTATGTTTCTATAAACAAGATTTTTTTGTTTTTGTTGCAAGTTGTTCAAGACTCAAAGGACCATGGCTAAACTTGGTCATTTGGATACCGAAGGATTAAAAAATTAGAATCTCAGACTTCATAAAACTAGTAAAGAACATATTGGTTGCATGACTAGTTGGTGGGATTAAATTAGAAGAAGACTTCAAAAGAATAAGACGATGAAAGCGTCTAAGTAGCAATCAACGAAGAGAGAAGATTGGAAGTAGGTGTTAAAGAGAATAACTGATATTGTGCAAAGACTTGCAAAAAATAACTTTGCAAGGAGATTGTGAGAAGCTTTATGTTGAGACCAATGAAAACTTTTTGCAACTAATTGAGATGATTGTTGAGTTTGATCCAGTAATGGAAGAACACCTTTGGTGTATTCAAGTACGCCAGATTTATTTCACATATTTTAGTCCCAAAATTCAAAATGAATTAATACAGATATTGGCAGCTGATGTAAGAAGTTCAATTGTTATAAAGATTAATCAGACAAAGTATTTCACAGTCATACTTGCACTCCATATGCAAGTCACGAGGAGCAAATGTCCCTTGCATAAGATGTGTGGATGATTCAACAAATATTGTAGCGGTAGAAGAATTTTAGGTTGAATTTTTTAAGGATGATGATACATCGGGGCTTGGACTTTTTGTTGAACTTAAAATGTCTTCAACAGCCTTGAACTTGACATTGATAATATAAGAGGTCAAGGATATGACAATGGATCCAATATGAAAAGGAAGCACAAAGGTATCCAGAGTAGATTACTTGAACTCAATCCAAGAGCTTTTCATACTCCCTGTGGATGTTACACTGTTAACCTAACATTATGTGATACGGTGAATTGTTGTCCTAAAGCAATGTCTTTTTTTTGGAGTTATACAACGCATATATACATTATTCTCTATTTCTACCAAGCGGTGGAAATCTTTAAAGATAATGTGCAAGGTCTTATGGTTAAGTCGTTGTCACAAACATATTGGAAAAGCCATGCCGAAAGTGTTAAGTCCATAAAAAAGCAGACTTCACAAATAAGAGATGCTTTAGTTGATTTGCAAATACTAGTGAAGAACCAAAACCAAAGAGTGAAGCAGCATATGGACTTGAAATCTTTTAGTTCTTGTTTAGAATGGTAATTTGGTACAAATGGTTATATAGTATTAACGTTGTTAGTAAATTTCTTCAAGCAGAAGATATAGATATTAATGTTTCTATTAGACTGTTACAAAGACATATTTCTTCTCTTCAAGAGTACAGAGAATTTGGGTTTGATCAGACCATGATTGAAGCTGAATAAATTGTAAGTGAAATGGGAATTGAAATTGTATTTCGAGAAAAGTGCATCATTCGAAAAAAAGACAATTTGATGAGATCGACAGTGAAGAGGTAACCCAATCAGCAAAAGATTCTTTCAAAGTTAATTACTTCCTCTTTATAATTGATCAAGCTTTTTTTTCACTTCAAACTCGATTTGAACAATTTCAAAAATATGAAAAACCTTTGGATTTTTGTTTAGTTTGGAGAGGTTAAAGTATGTTGATGATGATAATCTATTGAACTCTTGTGTCGATCTTCAAAATTTTTTAGTACATGACGGACGCTCTGATATTGATGGATCAGATTTGTTTTCAGAACTGAAGTTCTTAACACACTCATTACCAAGAGAAGCAAAAAGAGCAATGATGTGTTGAATTATTTGAAAAAATGGATGACTATTATTCAAATGTCTTTGTTACTTACAGAATTTTGTTGACTCTACCAATTATAGTTGTATCTGCAGAAAGAAGTTTTTCCATTGATCAAAACTTATCTTCGGTCAACTATGTCACAAGAGAGATTGAATGGCTTGGCTATGTTATCCATCGAGAGAAAAATGGTTGAGAAAGTTGATTATGCAAACTTAATTGGTACTTTTGCCTCGAATACAACAAGACGAGTAATATTTAAGTGACTATGTGATGCCTTGAGGAAGCGTTTAATGGCCTAAGTTTTTTTATTATTATTAGTGTTATGAACTACCCCAAACATTGTTAGCTATCTTTTTATTTATTTGTCTGGAACATCTATTTTATTTTTTGGGGTTTGGAACATTTTCAGTTTTATTAGTATTTCATTATAACATATATTCTTTTGGATATTAAATTTTGTTTATTGTTTTATTTCTTGAATTTTGGGTTGAAAATACTATTGTATCATTATCGATGAAAATAATAATATAATATGAACATTAAACTTTGAGGGCGTCACTTTTATAGTTCGCCTCTAGTATCAAAATCTAAAATCCAACACTGATAATAGTCAATTAAGGGATTATATACCTGGATTCTACTTCTCAACTATGTGACAAGTATGAACAATTAATGGGTGCTAGACTCTCCAGGGACCTTCCAAGTCTTGTAGACAAAGCCCTAGATTTGTTATGAAAAGTATTTTTAAAAAATTAATAAACATGTTCAAAAAAAATACCAAATTTGGGATAAAGGATTTGTGCTGTTGTTTATCAATTGAAATTAGCAGAAAGAGACCAGATTGCATAGATGGCACTGATGTACAATCCAGATGAACCAATTAGTAGATTAATTATACGTAACAAAGCTTGTTCCACAAATCAACAATTGTCCATTGACTGCCAGTTCCACAAATCAACAAGGCCCTTTGTCCGCTGCCGGTGCATTTCAGCTGGTAGATTGACTTAGGCTTGGTTTGGGATTGCTGCTGGTTTTCAAAATCCCACAGCATAAGCAGCTTTTGACAACATGTGGGAGTCTATTGTCAAAAGTTGCCCCAAAATTGAACTGAATTTTCAAAAAAAAATTGATACGCAGTTGTTACCAAACACCCTTGGACTGTTTGCCAAGAAAGAAAGGAAAAAAAAAGCATAAGCAGACTCCAATAAGCAATCCGAAACAGCCTTAGACTCACTTTTGGAGCCCCAAATTAAGCACTGAGAACTGTTCTCCCACAACAGTACTCAGCACTGGCACTGAAAAGGTACATTAAAATCCTCCGGCGCCTGCCTCACTTCACCTTCATTTTCCCTCACCACCATTAGACATTTGTAATCAGCAATCAATTACTCAAGCTGATGCCAGCAGAACAGATATCACCCTGATGTAGGCAGGGTTTGGGATTGCTTATTGGAGGCTCCTTCTGCTTATTTTTCTTGGAAAGCAGTGCAAAGTCTTTTTGGTAACAACAGCTTATCAAAATATTTTTGAAAAGCTAGTTCAAATTTGTGGCAGCTTTTGACATCAGCCTTCCACCTGCTGTCAAAAGCTGCTTATACTGCCATTGTTTGAAAAGCAGCGGCAACCCCAAACCAAGCCATAATAACTTAAAGGTTTCAAGTTCTCCCTCATTTTAAGTCTGTCCACAGTAACTAAAAGGAGGCGTGACTTGACAAGCAGATTGGGAGTAGTTGTAGTTTTGGATAGGATTTTCATTCCACTCCCTCCGGGTTTCCCTCTATATGACCTCCGGAAGGTACAAAGTACACCTCTTCTGTATATGCAAGTAGTACCCTAACCTTTAGGAGTCAGGGATCTGAGCCCTCAACTCTATCGAAAGAAAGATCTCTTCCGAATTTTATGGTTTCTGTACTTTTACAAATATTGTTTTCATATGTATATTTCTATCTGTAACAAGGATTGTTATTTATTCTGATTTCTTTCTCCTAGCCAATCATCACTTGACGGCGGAGTCTTGCTTATGCGATTGAACCGTATCTTGGGATGTGGTTTCAACTTTCAAGTCAATGGAAACATATTGTGCACAAAATGGAGGTAAGTTTACGTACATCTTGATCCTCCAATACCTTCCATTAACAGGAGCCTCCAGAAATAGGATATGACCACTTTGCTTTACAATAACTTAATCTGAGAAAATTCTGAGGACCGCCTATGTCCTAATCTCAGTTCCCAAGGCTTCAAACTCATCATTTTATGGGACTCTTCTATGATAGGCCTTACTGTGTAGCAGAGAGATTGAACTACATGCACTTATATATATGAGGAAGCAGGGTGATATAAACCTAAGCTAGTTATGGTCTTGAATTAAAAAATTTAGAACTCATTAAGTGTACCACCCCATGGATGATATGCACCTTTAATTAAGAGCCATTTTGATTGCAGTTACTTTCATCCGGTACTCCATTTAGTGAGTGCCAAACGCTTTCCATTCTGGATGGATGTTTTTTCAAACGGGTCATTCATTTCAGGGCCCAATTGCTCATTTCCGAAACACTAGCCCAACGAACGTTCCAGAAATGGACATTTGAGCAAATGGGATGAAACGTAACTACAATCCAAACTAGACCTAAGACCTCCAATTCTAAATCATGTGTGGATTAAAAAATTATATGGTTTTGATTTTTCTAACCCTAAAGTTCATCATCATATGCATACTAATCTTCATCAAATGTCACATGAACCAACTAATCATTCAATTGTAATTAATAGGTTTTGTATCTTTCATCATCATTATCAAATACAAAACATATTAACTATAATAGAAAGATTAGTTGGTTCACGTGATACATTTGATTGTGTCTAATCTATCATTCAAATCCAGTTTATGACAATATTTTCTGTCAGGAACTCGTCTTGATTGACTTGACAACATCAAAAGTCAAGGTATAAAACGTATTAATTACAAAAAACATTAGTTTAATTGTTACATACGTTAAAATACTAAGACATTATCACAAAAAGAAAAAGCAAATTTTAAAAAAACACTACACTAATCAGTCTTGTGCGCTTTAGTCGCACATCAAAAGTAGGTGTGGTTGTGTGAGGCGCACGAGGCATGAGCCTCAAGTGAGCCTAGATGAATGAGCCTCACCTCATAGAAAATGAGGCGCAAGGGTGAGCCTCGATCCTCACGTACTTTTTAAAACACTGAATCACATTAATTTTAAATCACAGATGTTAAACTAAAGGAGATCATGATGCACGGTATGGGCTATCCATTAAATGTCCCACCTGTCATATTGTTACGTAGAACAGTAAGAAGATAACAAAAAGCTTGCATAATGAGCTTCATGATCTATCATAAATTCTGGAGTCACTGGCCTATGTTTTGTTTTGCCAACTTTTCATAGTCAAATATTACTACATTATTTAGTTAATACTTCGAATTTATAATACGGAACTTATATGTGTTTTAACCCTTTTGATGTTTGTGCTCCATGCCCATGATGGATTATATACGAACGAAAACGTGCCCATGACGAATTATATCTTTGTTTCTTTCCAAAACTTATCAAATTGTATGATTGTATCTTCATATTATGTTCAACATAATTCTCCTCAAAGGAGAGGAAAAGGGTATTCCTTGGAGTCTGTACAAGTTAGCGAGAGGAAAGAAGGATGTGCATAGCTGAAAGACGCGATGGAAGTTAACCAAGTTCTTGTACAAACATAATATGTAGAGTAATCCCATGTTGCCTTCCTACTAGAAATCCTTTCTTTTAATAGCATGAACAATGACAATTCAAAATTCAAATCTAAAATCAAATTAGTCAAAATGGTATGATCTTCCCGTTAAAGAGAAAGTCAACCATTCGTCATTAGTAACTTGGTTTTGGTAGGAACTTCCTATTAAAGTGAAAATCCATCCATTCACGGTCAGCTTTGTGCATAAATAGCTAGGTAGCTGCCAACAAAGATAATCTTCACCTACCAATAACTAGATAGTTAAAATAGGACATGTTTGCCTCCAAGGTAGTCAAAGGCGCAAGGCACACTCGAGGCGCAAAGTGTCCATATCGCCCGAGGCGCAAGGCGCACTTAAGGCGCACGTCCGAGCGATGTGAGGCATATATATATTCTCCAAGTGCTTTGTAAGGATAATTCAAATTAATAGGACTTTCATTTCATCAAAAGATGGAAATGATATTAAAAAAAAAGAAAAAAAAAACAGTATACAAAATAAACATTATAAAAAACAGTTAAAAAGAAAATAAAAACTGTATAAAAATAACATTATACAAAACAATATAAGAAAACAGAAAGAAAAAATTAGAAAAATAGTATAAAAATCATAGTTTAAAGTATCGGCCGATACCGATCCGATACGGCCGATACCGATACATTTTGGCATGTCCCGATCCGATACCGACCGATACCCGATACTGACCGATACCGACATTAGAGGTCTCTTTTCCAGTCAATTCGGCAAAAAAATTTGAATTAAAAAGACCAATTAGAAAGGATGTAAAAGCATAGTAAAGTTATAAAAACATATAAAAGAGGAAAACTTATCTATCGCATATAAATCAATCGACAAGGATGACTACTATTTCATTCAATATCAAAAATACTAAGAAACAATACTGAAAATACTTTAAATTATGCATAAATGTATAAAATATATTCTCTAAAATGTTAATAATTTACTAATAGTTGTTTGCTTTCCGATACCAAAAAATCCGATACTCCGATCCGAAACCGCCGATACTACCGATACCGCCGATCCCGATACTCATAGGAATGGTCCGATACCGATTCCAATACCGATACTTTGAACCTTGATAAAAATAACATTATACAAAACAGTATAAGAAAATAGAAAAAAAAACATAAAAAATAGTATACAAAATAATGTATTAAAGAAAGTATATAAGCTTTTTTTTTAATATTCTCCAGGCGCGCCTTAACCATCCCGCGCCTGAGAAAAAGGCACACCTTATGAAAGGCGCGCCTTATGAAACGCGCCTCGTCTTGACTACAATAAGGCGCTGTCATTGCGCCTAGGAGCAAGGCGTGTCTTTGACTACACTGTTTATCTCATGAGTCTCCTGCCAATGTTGGGATGGGAGGGGTCAATTTGTATGCAGCCTTGACCCATATTTTACAAAGAGGCTGTTTACTTGACTCCGTGACTCCTATCTGCATGTTTGAACATACAAGAGCCAAGCCTTACCATTGATGTCCCCATCAATGCCTAGTTAGTCAAAACAGAAAGCAGAATTCAGTCACGGGGCTAATCCACTTATGAAGAAAATGCATCCTCCAAACCAGCAAGGCAAAGTTAGATTTGTCCAAAAACACTAGTAGTCGGTCAAGTATCATTGTCGTCTACCTAGGCATTTTACCGTTGCTCTTGGTATCTCAAATATGCTTTTTGCTACTTTTTCTGATACTAGTAAAAGAAACTGAGTTTACTAATCACAGTAATCGCCTTCACCAAACTGTACCGTCTGGAAGTAACTATTTCTTATGGTATATTAATAACTATGTATATAGGGCTGTCAACAGGTCGAGTTATGTTCGGATATATGTCCAATCCAAACCCGACACAAAATTTATTCGGTTTCCAAATATGTACCCGAACCAACCTGATTTTCATTCAGGTTTCGTTTTTTGCATCCGAGCCCAGTTTGGTCGCGTTGACTGTTATATCAGAAAGGAATTCAGCCAATGTCTGGTATGGATCGAACCTGGTACGTCCCATAAGAAACACACTACCAACTGGCCACCCAGTTTATATGTATCTAAAGAATGTTTTCATATTTAATCAAACCCGAACCACACCCAAAACCATTTTGGGTTTTATATTTTGTACCCGAAACCGACCCGAAATTCATTCGGGTTATATTTTTTACATCCAAACACGAATATTTAGCTACAATTTGGGTAAGATTAACGGGTTATCGGTTACCATTGACAGGCTTATATGCATATCACTTGCTTGTCTTGGACACTGTAGGCTTTGTATAATTTCTCAAAATTACAAGCATGCCCATTTCAGTTAGAAAGATCAACAGAAGCTCATTGCAAAGATTCAACAAGAATTCAACGTTCACATGCCCATAAACATTTCCAACATCACATAAAATATCAAAATCAGATAATTTTCTAGAAAAGCAGATAAAGATCATGACTGCTATTTAAAGGTTCTTATTAAGAAAGGCTTCTACTCAAACAATCAAATAGGAGATGACACTTCTTTTCTTACCCTAGAAGTTCTTTTCTTTTGTGAGACTCTAGAAACCTAATGCAACACCTTCACTATCATCTTTGACCAAAAAAAAAACAAAAAGGAAAACAAAGAAATCAACCTCCACCAAGAATGAGTCAATGACATCAACTAAAATTGGTTGCTCTTTTTGCATGGATATTTAAGAGGAGAATATCGTGCGGTGCAAAAAAACAATGGTAACTAACCAAAACAATAAAGTAAAAGAAGCTCCATAAGTTTGATTTTAACCTTTCACCGTAACAAGTAAAGGATGAAATATTTCAGAACAGAGAACATACTATCTGAGTGTTTCCTTCGGTCATTACTCCTAAGACTTCATGAGTAGTTGTATTTGTTTTTCGAGAAACAGCAGCAACCTTCGTTCCGACCTGAGCAATGAAGAAAGAAGAAATAAACATCTAATAAATGTAAGAATGCTATTAAATATAACATAGTAAACATTAATCATCTACCCAAAAGGGCGCTAATCACATTAGCTTTTCTAGGATCTTATAAAAGAAAATCATTATAAATGGCCTACCTCGCGATATATATACTTATGCCCACCATAATAGTAGAAGAGAACTGAGGGGTAACATTCAAATGTTCAAAGAGAATGCCAAGAGATTCTAGAAATATACTAAAATACTAAAAGAAAAGGAGAAGGGACCCAGTTAAACCAAATAATTGAATCCAAAATTCAAGAACAAGAACCATGAAAAGAGGTCAAATGCCAAAGAGGTGCTAAAAGATGCATAAAAGAGAAAAATAAACTAAATTTGTGTCCAACAAAATGCTTCAAAAGATCAATGGGGATACTTAGACATATACATTATGGTCAGATAGTCAGGAACTCAAAGTTCCTCTCAGAAGTTCCCCAAACCACTTTCCTCTCAGAAGTTCCCCCAAACCACTCCTTCCAAATTCCAATTTTCTTTCTCAAGGAAGAGAAGTTTTAGCAGAAATAGAAGAACGAAGCCACTTATAAGGAAACCCCACATTGAAAGAACAAAGATGCTCCACCCTAAACTCCATAATCAGAGCAAAGAAAAAAAAAAATGGTAAAACAATATCAAATATGTGATGTCGCCTCTCACCGTAACCAACCAGTCCATGTATCAAGAAATTGTGGTATGAAGGTGATAAACAACAGGAGTTCGAAACAGCTGCACAAATAAATTGGAAGAAACTAGAGATGTGCAACCCCCTATGAGGTTTCATTTCCCCGACTAAGACAAGGATCTTACATTGCACAAGAAGATACTAGAAAGCACCTAAAATTCAAGAATCGACCAATCATTTGAACAAGCAAAAGAGCATAAAAGTATAATACAGAAAGGAGGATGCCTGTGAACAAAGAGGTTGTCCTAAATTGGCTGTTGCATTTAGTGGAACATGAGGAAAGACCAAAGCATTGATCATAAATGTGCATAGAAAATATGCTCACGTCAAAGGTCGTGGAAGCAACATTGCATACTAGTATCCCAATTGCACCATCCCAAACACTGGATTTGTAAATCCTAAGACTACACAAATTTACTAAAGTCGACTACTTATCATACACTAACTTTAGTAAATTTGTGTAGTCGTAGGAGTTACAAATCCAGTGTTTGGGATGATGCAATTGGGAGCAATACATACTACCATCCAATTGCATCATCCCAAACACTGGATTTGTAAATTCTAAGACTACACAAATTGGGAGCAATACATTGCATACTAGCACCCGTACATTGCATACTAGCACCCTAATTGCCTCATCCCAAACACTAGATTTGTAAATCCTAAGACTACACAAATTTTCTAAAGTTGGCAACTTGTCACACACCGACTTTAGTAAATTTGTGTAGTCGTAGGATTTACAAACCCAGTGTTTGGGATGATACAACTGGGGTGCTAGTATGCAATGTATTGAGTCCGCAACCTTTGACGTGAGCCTATTTTCTACCTCGATGCTTTGTTCTCTCCTCATTTTCACCAAATGCAACAGCCAAAAGGTACGGAAACCTCTTTGTTCAGGCCATTCCCTTCTGTATTATACTTTTAGGGGTTTTTTTGTTTTTGCTTGTTCAAGTGATTGGTCTATTCTTGATTTTTGGGTGCTTTCTAGTATCTTCTTGTGAATGTAATATATATCGCGTAAAAAGAACATCTGGTCGCTCACCATGAAATTTGTCAGGGACGACTTCCCGGCGTTGGGCGCGCCGATGATCCCGACGGAGAGCGACCTCTGGTCCTCCTCCTTCACCCCTCCGGCGTCCCCCTCCTCGTCGGCGTCCGGCGGCATGACGGCGGCTTCCAGGAGCGCCCTCGCGAGCCTCCGCTCCCTCTCGGCCTGCTCCTCCTCCTCGTCCACTCCATCCTCCTCTTCCGATTCTTCGACTTCTTGGGGGTTCGTTCCAAAGAGGGCTTTGTCGGCCTTGGCTCGATAGGAGGGGTTCCAGGTGGGCTGGGGCTTCGGAGGTGGGTTCTGCGGAGCGGGGAGCTCGAATTCCTGGCTGTCGAAGTCGGGATCCGCGTTGGAGGAGAAGTTCCGGAGAGGCGTTCGATGATATGCCGAAGAGAAGAGAGAGGAGAGGGAGGCGATAGAGGAGGAGGAGGTCAGCGGCCTCGCTAGTCTCAGAGCTTTCATGGAGAAGAGAGAGAGAGAGAGAGAGAGAGAGAGGGGGGAAGAAGTGGTGGTGGTGACTGGGGAGAAGAAAGAAGAAGGCGGCGGGGAAGGGGGGAAAGAGAGACGGCCGAGGTTTTAGCATAAACCTCACAAAAGGGTTGTGGCAGTGGGCTTTTTTTCTTTTTCTTTTTCTTTTTTTGGAGGGTGGTGGTTTTATGGGCTCCTACTATTAAACAAGTTTTTTGCTTAGAATAAGGGCTACGTATGGTCCGCGGAAAGAAAAAAAATAAAATAATAATATTTTTTTGTTAATTTACCTTTTTTTTTAAATTATAATTTTGTTTTTATTTTTTTCAGTATTTGGAGAGGTCAAAAAATATAAAGAAAAAATAAAATTTCTATGATGGAAAAATGATTCCTTGGTTGGATGGTCATTTTTTTCCTATTTTTATTTACTACGAGAATCATTTTTCTTTTCTCACATATTTTCTTTTCTTTGAAACCCAAACACAGAAAAGGAATCACTTTCCTTTTTTTTATGTTAAGATTCTGCGAACCAAACCATGGCCAGGCCTAAGAGAAAATTTTATTTCTAATCAGAAAAGTATATGATATCAAACTTTTGCTAAATTAGTTGGAGTACCAAATTTCTTAAAATTCTAAATCTAGATATAACTTATGGTGTTTTATTTGATTTGCAAAAAAAAAAATTGTCATATGATATTATGTCTTTCTGCAATTTTAAAAATTTCAAAAATTTCAAAATTTTTTTATTTTCTTGAATACAAGTCCTTTATATTTTCCTGTTTTGTATATAAATATATTTTTAATTTGATACGTTATCGATACGGGCTCATATATTTTCACGCGGACTCCGGATCGCTATGAAAGCTGTTGCTGGATTCGTAGCGTCAAACTACCCTTATGAGAATATTTTCAACGACTTGTGCGTTATTTTTTTTTTTTCGTCATCCAGTTCCTGTGGTTTTGTATTCGGCGTTTAGGATTGCGAATTTGAGGCTATCCGATGATTTCGTGATATCGTTATGGTATTATTTGGTATATTATTTTTTTCATTTTGGACATATATTAGCTCTGTCTCATTTCGTATGTTATTTTGAAAAAAATCAATTTTGTATTAGGTAGTCTAAAATGAGACATTGTTCATGAACCTTACTATTGATGCTAATAACTAATAGATTGCTAAGACCAGAGGTAGATTTATAATAATATTGTTTAAAGTGTTGACAAAGTTAGCTTTATAGATAATATGTGGTCCTTACCATATCTAAATCGAATAAGAAGAAGAAGATTCAAATATTCGACTCCAAATAATTTAAGATTAAGGTTTTAATGTTGTAACATATTGATATTAGTTTAGAAATATTGTGGGCCTGTCATGAATAATGATATATCAAGATTAATTTTTGGACCCGTTAGTTAATATATTGCGGTTACAAAATGTTTATAAAAAAAAAAAATTTGAGATGTTTGACGTAACGTTCGGAACTTTGTGCACGCAAAGTTACATATTTTTTTGTTTACTGTTTCAAACTTTCATCAAATAAATGAAAAAAATAATACGTTTTTCGTATCTCGATTCACCGATTTTTTGTCACTCAATCAGGATCTTATATCTCTTTTCGATAACCACGAAGTCATTCAAATTCGATATTTTATCCAAGTCATGTCCGTATAAGCTTTTGTTTCGAGTATGTATATTTTCACTATAATCTATGGAATAGTTCAATAAAACATCTTAATTTACTTACCTATTGGTCGGATTCATGTTCGGTTTGAGTAAAGATTATTTGTAGAACCTACCAATCTTAATGATTGGGTCTACGGTTTGAGTACTTGATCCTACCATCCAAAGCCTAATCTAGGTGTATTCACATAGAAAGAATATTTATGCACCTATGTTTGATTCAAATAAAACCGGGTTGGATCAAGGTTCGGGTTTGTGATCTTGGGTGGAAAAAAACAACCCCCCATAGCTTTGCTATTGGTAATAGAAATAACATGCAATAATTGTTGTAAGCAATGTTTCACTTCCGGGATTGTTTGGATAGTTATAGCTACTCAAAAATATAAAAATATTATTTTTAATATATTATAATATTTACAATACAAGGGTTAATGTATCATTTTTTTAAAATATGTTTAGATATATAATTTTTGGTCCCTGCAAGTGAAGAATTTTTTTCAAATCATTTTGTCTGTATGACAACATGAAAACGTAGGTTGAAATTTAAAAAAGTATAGAACATAGCCACTTACAATGGAGTTGCAATATATTTCTCCTGCAACTGAGAAATAAAATGACACTTTCTATTGCAATGAAATGTCATATCACATCTACTTGTAATGATGGAGTCTCAATGTCAACCCAAACATGGAATCTGTCTCAACATGGGGAGTTGTTTTGCAATAAAAGTGTCACTTTCAATGCACTTCCACCTGCCAAAACAGTTTCTTAGTGTTTCAATATATGATCCAAAAGTAAAACAAGGATTTAGAGGGTTTTTTTTTATTGTACTTTTCCATAGATATAATAAAGACTGGTAGTCCGTTGCACATATCAAGTTTTTTTTATTATATGATATTATTAAAGATATTAGACAAAAAATTAAATTATATCGATTTTAATTTAAAATATGGGATTTTTTGGTTAAGCTAGAGATAATAGCGGAAGTTACAATTTGAATTTTTTTGTCAATAAATTTTTGAAATTTTATGTTCCGTAAATCGATTTTGTTTAAAAGAAATGAGAATTTTCGGTTAGGCTAGAGATAAGAGCCGAACTTAAAATTTTTAATTTTTACTAGTAAATTCAACATTTTGTTCCTAATATTGTTAAAAAATAGTTTAAATATTTGTGAATTAAGATTTGTTATATATATGCTTATTGAAAAATTAGATACAAAAATTCTCTGATATTATTGAAGGAAAAAAGATAAAAATTTAAATTATATTAAAATAGTTTAAATATGATTTGAATATATTTTAATTAAATTTGTTATATATGTTGGTAGAACTTTGGATATATGTTTAGATATAAAACATTTGTATTTTAAATATAATTGGAATATTGGATATATTTTTATTTGGATTGGTTGTATATATGTTTATATGAATTTTGATATATGTTAAGATAATTAATTTGAAAATGTTTCTACGCGAGGGAAGTACATACACGAGTAGGTAAAAAAAATGCTTAGACGGCTAATTTTTGAATCGTTTCCGAGACTCATTATAATAGTAGAGATAAAGATGTTCCGTAATTTAAAAAAAAAATATTTGATGGAGTATTGACATACAATTTGGACGACTTATTTTTGAGCTATTTTCAAGCAGTAGAAAATGGAAGATAGAAGATATACATACTTAAAACAAAAGCATTTACATACGAACGTGACTAGGATAAAAAAAAAAAAATTGGAACTGAAGACCTAATGTGCTATGGCAGTTGTTCAATGAATCGATATCCCTACATACCCCCAAGTTTAAAAAGTAGACCGATCGAGAGAGACCATGTTGCTCTTGGTTAAACCGGATTTGGAATGAGAAGTGCAATCTTCAAATACTAGTTTTTTAATTATCTTCTCCACTTTGGGATAGGCTAAAAGTTGGTAAAATTTTGGTTGTAAACTAATATTTTCACTATTTTTCCACAGGAGAGAACATTAGACAATTCGTTTAATTTTACGTTAGTACTTTGAACAATTGGCCTATTAGCTCAGTTGGTTAGAGCGTCGTGCTAATAACGCGAAGGTCGCAGGTTCGAGACCTGCATGGGCCATACTTTTAAATGCTTTTTTCAAATTCTACAGAAAAATACTTTCCAATTTGATTATTTATGTTTTTCAGTTTACAAAACAGTTCTTTCCAATTTGATTATTTACAAATGTCCTTTAAAAACGAAAAACTTTCTTAGAAGCATTCTCAAACCTTTTCAAATTCTACAAAAAAATACTTTCCAATTTGATTATTTTGATTATTTATGTTTTTCAGTTTACAAAATAGTTCTTTCCAATTTGTTTAATTACAAATGTCATTCAAAAGTGAAAAAGTTTCTTAGAAGCATCCTCACACTTTTTCAAATTCTACAGAAAAATATTATTATCTGTGAGTCATCAGTTAAACAAATCTATTCAATATTTTGTGACATTTTCTTCCAATTTGTGTGTTTTTCAGGACCTCAGGACGAAGAAGATGATTGGTTCAGGACATAAAAAAGATGGACTGTACTACTTGGATCTACCTGGAAAGGCTTTTACTTCTGTTTTTACTTCTCCGTTGCAGTGACATTATCGTTTGAGACATCTGTTTTTCTAAGTTGCGTCAAGTTATTTCTAATTTAAGTCATGTTTCTAGTCTTGAATGTGAGGCTTGTCAGTTAGGCAAGCATCATCGTAGTTCCTTCTCTCGTCGTAGTGAGAGTCGTCAATTAGAGTTTTTTGATCTTGTTCATTTTGATATTTGGGGTCCGTCTAGAGTCAAAAGTCCGAAAGGATTTCAGTATTTTGTTATTTTTATTGATGATTATTCCCGAATGACTTGGTATTATTTAAGGAAAGAAAGATCTGAGTTTCCAAATACGTTATCTGTCTTTAATAATGAAGTCTATGTTCAGTTTGATAAACGTATCAAAATTCTGCGTTCTGATAATGCTTTGGAGTATACTCAATCTTCTGTGAACAGTTTCTGTGTTGATCGTGGTATGATTTATCAAACAAGTTGTGTCCACACCTCTCAACAAAATGGTATAGCCGAACGCAAACATCGACACATTTTAGATGTGGCTCGAACTCTCATGTTCAATATGCATGTCCCTAAACAGTATTGGACAAATGTCGTTCTTACTGCATGTTATCTAATTAATCGCATGCCATCATCTGTATTAAATAACAAAGTTTTATTTTCCATATTACATATAGATGTCGTACCTTTTTTTTTACCTCCTTGAGTGTTTGGGTGTGTCGCTTTTATTCATAATTTGGAACTTAATCGAGATAAGTTGGCTCCTAGATCTCTGAAGTGTCTTTCTTGGTTATCCTCGTACTAAAAAATGTTATCGTTGTTACAGTCCACAGTCACACAAGTATTATGTCAGTGCAGATGTTACATTTTTTGAGTCTACCCCTTTCTTTCCTTCAGGAGATCGTTGTATTCCTTTTACAACAGATTTGATATCTTCCATATTACTTCCGGTCATTCCTGAATAAATTTGTCTTTATTTTTCCTTTACAGGTTTATCAGAGATCCAAGAATAGGCCAGTGGTTCTGCATAATTCAGCCCTCAACCAATCAGCTTCCGTGCCTGAGGTTTCTGCTCCTATCACCATAAATCCAAATGATCTTCTTATTGCTCTCAGAAAAAGAAAACGCCTTTATACCATAAAGAATAAGCATCACATTTCCAACTATGTTTCATTACACCGTGCTTCATCATTTTTTCATGCATTTGCTGTTTCATTGTCTTCTATTTCCATTTCCAAAACTTACAAGCATGCTATGTCATCTTCTGGTTGGAAAAGTACAATGGATGAGATGTATGTTTACATCAAAACTAGACTTGAGCTTACATCACTTTCTGTTGGAAAACAGACAGTGGGTTGTAGATGGGTGTACACCGTTAAGTATCATTCTGATGGTTCTGTTGAGCACCTCAAGACACGGTTGATTGCCAAAGGGTATATGCTCAGACATATGTGTGGATTATACGGGGACTTTCTCTCCAGTGGCTCGGCTGAATTTATTCGGATTATTATTTCTGAGGCGGTTAATCGCCAATGGCCTATATATCAGCTGGACATAAAGAATGCTTTCTTGCATGGTGACTTATAGAAGGAGGTTTATATGGATCAACCACCGGGATATGTTGTAGCATAAAATGAAAAACTCGTATGTCGATTGAAGAAAATATTATATGGACTGAAACAGTCATCTAATGCTTGGTTTGACAAGTTCAGTTAGTTTTCATGGTTTTCGGCGCACCACATTAGATCATTCAGTATTTTGCCATTCTTTCTCAACATGTATTATCGTGTTGATTGTTTATGTTGATGATATCATTATATCTGGGAGTGATCATGCTGGGATTGTGGACTTGAAGGCCTACCGTAGTCGTCAGTTTCATACTAAGAATTTTGGTCTTCTTCGATATTTTCTTGGAATTAAGGTTGCTCGATCTAAGAAGCGTGTGTATCTGTCACAACGTAAGTATGTTCTAGACTTGCTCTCCGAGACTGAGATGTTGGAGTGTCGGCCAGTTGAGACTCCTATGAATTATCATGACAAGCTTGATGCTGACAGGGAAGAGTTATTTGAGGATGTTGGATATTATAGACGTTTGGTTGGCAAACTTATATATCTTACTGTTACTCAACCAGACATCACATATGCAGTTGGAGTAGTTAGTCAGTTTATGCATGTCCCTCGACAACTACATTGGGAGGCTATCTCTCACATTCTTCGATACTTGTAGGGTGCACCTGGAAAGGGTTTGTTGTACAAACGTTCCCAGTTTCTTACGGTGACGGGGTTCGGTGATGCTGATTGGGCAGACAGTCGCAGTGATAGTGTCACGCCCCAGTCCCAAAAATACCGAGGGACTGGATGCGTGGCAATGGCCAGCAACATGCACCGATGGACAAACCCAATTTAGTGGATCCATCGGGCATACTTAAGCTGTATTACATCAGTCAGGGTTTTACTATTCTTATCCACAAATATAAGATAGCAACATCAGCAAAGAAATATTAAACAACAACAGTCAAAGTAATTAAAATCGGAGAACAATCCGATATTAAGTCTGTTTACACAAGTTCTAAAAGACAGGAAATAAATAGTTCAATTAACAGGAAATAAAGTCTATTTGCCATAAGACTGAGCATGGCGAAGCAATTGTTCATGAGAAGTCCTCAGCGATCACCTCGTCTTCAGGTTCAGGTACTGCTCCGAGTAGTGCTCCTGTTCTGTACACCTCAGGGTAGATCTCGTCTGCTAAATCTGGGGACATAATCCATTCCAGGTCCTCAGGGGACATAGCAAGGTACAAAAAACACAAGCCAAAATATAATGCAGTGCAGAAATAAAGGAAACAACAGGGTAATTAAATAACCAGCTAAGTGATAATGCAAGTGAGAGTTATTATTCATACTCAGGCTGAGACTACTACAGGATCAGTGTCAAAGAAACCATAGCAGTGTTTTCTCGAAGGGCCAGTACGGTACCAAAGCTCTGTGTCAGAGTCTAAGGCACTTCCATTAAGTTATTATATATATATATATTCAGCCTTTTGTATGGTAATTCTCTCCCCACCCAATGTAATCTCACGTCACAGTTCTCAAAGTTCATGTTACGCAAGATTAAAACTAATGCAGTCAGTCATGCTCTAAGAAAATAAAGCTTAAATCATGAAATCTATAACCTATACAAAACCTCCTTGAATAATCAGGAAGATTCTGTATCATACTTTGTGTCAGATGTCCTGGGTATAAAGAACTCGATAGAGCAAGTACAACAGTCACAGAAATTAAAGCAAGAGAATCAAAATGAATCAATAACTGCATTTTATGGCAAGGTACACTTGCCTGGGTTTCCTGTTTCAGTTGTAGCTCGAGCTTCAGCTGGATTTCCAAGCAGTACTCCGGTTGCTGAAATAGACATCACCAACAGATCCAGAAAATATTAATCAGCTAGAAATACCTGTCCTTGAGTCCAATTTGGAGACAAGGGCAAAAACGTCATTTTCGGGTCAAGGCGGGGTCCAGATGTGGGCCGCTTTGCACCGAAAAATGCGTCAGGGTCAAAGGTCTAAAAAACAGTCCAACTTAGTGTCAATAGGTTAGGAACGATGATACGAACCCAACGAAACTTCCAGAATTGGATTCCGATGAGCCGTTCTCAAAATCACCCGTCGAGTGGAGCCTGTGGGGCCTACGACACGCGATTTTGTCAACGTTCTCAGAATCGAACCAAACTTGGCTCACAGGACCAGCATATTGCTACGAGTCTGATGGCGCAAGTTTCGTCTCGATCCGACGTGTGTACACTAAGTTACAGCAAGATCCAGAAAAGTCGGATACGGGGCGATGTCCACGGATACGCACTGATTTCGGTGTGCACGCACATCCGAATCAGCTTCTGCGAAATTCCGCACGTCCGTATCAACGACGCGCACGTATCGGTAAAGACCGCACGCGACCAAGTCGTCCCGTTTGGCGGGGCGTACTCGATTCCGGGGTAAAACAGGGCTTAGTTTTTCCTGTTTTTGATTCGCGGTGTGCGATCACCACAAGACGCGATGCCCCGAGCGGTTTGTCCGGACATCGAGAGGGTCATACAGGCTACGCGATATAATTTACGGAATCGAAATCCGAGCTACGAGCAAAAAGTTATGGGTACCTGAACTGGTCTGAAAAACCGAGTTTCCTCGTGTCAGACTCGTGTCCGACACGCGCCCAAAAACTAGGGTTAGGGTTTACTGTGTCCGGGTCTGAGGATCCTGTGTCCGGCCGTGTCTGACACACCAGGAACCTAGGGTTTAGGTTCTGGAACTCGCCGGAGGGGCCGCGCTTAGCCGGAGCTGGGTCGGTCGGCTTCGCCGGAGGGGTGCTGGGGCGTCGTCGGAAGGAGGCGGCGCCGGTGATGGGCCTAGGGCAGCGCTGGCGAAGGCGGCCGGAGCTCTGTCAGGTCGCCGGCGAGGCTTGTGGCTGCTGGACGTGCCGGAGGGCTCGGGGTCGGGGGATTCTGGAGGAGTGCGGCGGGTGGCTGGGAGATCCGGCGGGGTTTCGACCGACGAGTAGAGCAGCGGGGTCGGGCTGAGGGCAGCGGGCTCGACGGGTTCTTATAGGCGGGAAGGGAGATGGAGGGGCCGTCGACGGTTACGGGAGGGGAAGAGGGGAGGTCGGGGACGCCAGCGGACGGCGGCGGCGAGCGTTCGGGAAGCCGGAGAGTCATCCGGCGGCCGGAAGCTGAGAAGTCGACCGTTTGGGGAAGAAAGTGATAGCGGGTCGGGTTTTGGGTGGTCGGGTCGGGTTCTAACGGATCCGGCCCGATCCGAAACTAAGGCGGGTCGGATTCGGGTTAATGGGTCGTGTCTGGGTTGGACCCGGATCCGACCCGATAAGAATTTTGGTTTAAAAATAAACCCGGTTTGGTTCAACTTGGTTTGGTTTGGTTTATTTAATAAAAAATCCGGTTTATTTTTGGTTTAATAATTTAATTAGTATTTAGGGCTTTAAAAATTCATCCGGGGTCCAATAAATTCCCGAAAAATTATCCTATGTTTGATTTTCTATTTTACACCATAAAATATTATTTTTATAATATTTTAATATTATTTATTAATATTGAAAAATCCTTTAATAATTAAAACACCTTAATTTAATTAGAGAAAATTCTCAGAAAATTCCAGAAATTCCAGAAAAATGTAAAAATTAAAAAATCTTGAAAATCAGGGGGATTACAATCTATCCCCCTTAAGAGGATTACGTCCTCGCAATCAAAGATTAACCGGTCAACAGAGATGACACGGTTGCAACCATTGTTCGAAGCACATCAAAATCAAAGAGCACCTAGGAAAAATTATTTTCCTAAGCATTAAAAGTTATACAATTTCCCAAATGTGGGAAATCTAGAAAATTACAGTTTTAGAAAACCAGGTTATCTTTCAAAACTTATCAGGTTAACATTTATAAAATATTCTGAATTATTGGCAAGTTCTAAATTACTAGGTTAACACTAAGTTATCAATTATTAGCAAGTTAAAGTTATCAGGTTAAGTCTGGGGTTACGAACCAGCAGGCACGATCTACAGAAATGCAAAAACTTACTCGCATTAGCTACGCCATGGTTCTGCGCGTCTCCCACAGTCATCGCGAAAACTTGTCCGCGTCCTTGAGGTGGTGCCCTCTGCTGTTGCTGGGCTTGCTGGTAGGGTGCTGCTTGAATTGCCAAGGGTGGCCTTGGTTGATGTCCTCCTGGTGCTGGTAGAGCTTGTTGGTTTGCCCTTGGTGCTCCTTCTCTACGTTCAGGGCAATCCCTCACTGCATGCTGTCTGGATCCGCACCCTAAGCACAGTTCAAATTTTCGTCTACATTCCTTCTCAACATGGCCTATCTTGCCGCAGTAGTAACAAGTAGGAAGAGTCAGGGATTTGGATGCAGCTCCATGTGGTGCTTGATGCATATGAGGTTTCTTGGCAGCTTCTCCATTCGTTGCTCTGGCTGGTGCTGAGGTGGAAGGCCTCTTTAGGTTGGATTCTCGTCTGATAACACGCTCCATACGTCGAGCTGCAGCAAGGACGTCCGTGTACGAAGTAGGTACGACGGATCCGATCATTCTTTGTAGCTCAAATTTTAGTCCATCAAAGAACTTCTCAGCCTTTTCTTCTTCTGTTGGGATCAAGGTAGGGACAAAACGACTCAGACGAATGAACTCGGCGTTGTACTCTTCCACCGTCATAGTGTCCTGAATGAGGCGATTGAACTTGTCCCGAAGTTCTGATCGAGCGATAGCCGGAATGTACATCTCTTGAAAGAGTCTGGAGAACTCTTTCCAAGTAACTCGGTCTGGTCCGAGCCGTCTCTCTTCAGATAGCCACCAGTGATGAGCATTACCCGTCAATTGCATTCTGACGGCAGTCATCCAACGTTCCCTTGGTAGCTCAGCTGCTTCTAATTGATGTTGTATGTTGGTGAGCCACTCATGAACTTCTGTGGGCTCCTCCTTGCCTGAGAAAGTACGGGGCTTCAGCTGGCGGAAGTCTGTGATAGAGCCCGTCGGTTGCCGTCTAGCTGGTAGGTTGGCCTGCTCCAGTGTATTTACTAGACTGTTCCTCAAGTAATCAGCCTCGCGACGTTGAGCCTCATGTTGGACTTGTTGCTGAGCTTGCATCATTGCGTAGAACATCTGGAACATCTGCTGTCCGTCCATTGCTTGGCCTGATGGAAAGACAGGCATCTGTGGAGTGAACTGGGGCGGAGGTGGAATATCATCACGCCGAAATCTAGAAGATTGCGGATCTGCTTGTCTGCTTCGGTGAGTAGAGGGATCTCCACTCAATAGCGTCACTTCATCTTCTCCGTAGGTGGTTTCAGCACCTATTGGTGTTCTTGCTGGAGTTCCGTCGTTTTCTTGTGAATCCATTTCTCTGCATCAAAAATAAACTATAAGAGGCGCACAAGAATCAAGGCAAGATGCAAGTCAAAATTAGTTCGAATACGATACAGATATCAAAAATGTTTGCAAGCAAGTGGATGAGATCCTAAAAACTTATCCTATTCTTATTGCAGGCCTGTTCGGTCCCTAAGTTGAAATCGAACAATTTAGTCGTTGACCTGCATGGGCCACCACAAAAAATCATGTCACGCTCCAGTCCCAAAAATACCGAGGGACTGGACGCGTGGCAATGGCCAGCAACATGCACCGATGGACAAACCCAATTTAATGGATCCATCGGGCATACTTAAGCTGTATTATATCAGTCAGGGTTTTACTATTCTCATCCACAGATATAAGATAGCAACATCAGCAAAGAAATATTAAACAACAACAGTCAAAGTAATTAAAATCGGAGAACAATCCGATATTAAGTCTGTTTACACAAGTTCTCAAAGACAGGAAATAAATAGTTCAATTAACAGGAAATAAAGTCTATTTGCCATAAGACTGAGCATGGCGAAGCAATTGTTCATGAGAAGTCCTCAGCGATCACCTCGTCTTCAGGTTCAGGTACTGCTCCGAGTAGTGTTCCTGTTCCGTACACCTCAGGGTAGATCTCGTCTGCTAAATCTGGGGACATAATCCATTCCAGGTCCTCAGGGGACATAGCAAGGTACAGAAAACACAAGCCAAAATATAATGCAGTACAGAAATAAAGGAAACAACAGGGTAATTAAATAACCAGCTAAGTGATAATGCAAGTGAGAGTTATTATTCATACTCAGGCTGAGACTACTACAGGATCAGTGTCAAAGAAACCATAGCAGTATTTTCTCGAAGGGCCAGTACGGTACCAAAGCTCTGTGTCAGAGTCTAAGGCACTTCCATTAAGTTATTATATATATATATATATTCAGCCTTTTGTATGGTAATTCTCTCCCCACCCAATGTAATCTCACGTCACAGTTCTCAAAGTTCATGTTACGCAAGATTAAAACTAATGCAGTCAGTCATGCTCTAAGAAAATAAAGCTTAAATCATGAAATCTATAACCTATACAAAATCCCCTTGAATAATCAGGAAGATTCTGTATCATGCTTTGTGTCAGGTGTCCTGGGTATAAAGAACTCGATAGAGCAAGTACAACAGTCACAGAAATTAAAGCAAGAGAATCAAAATGAATCAATAACTGCATTTTATGGCAAGGTACACTTGCCTGGGTTTCCTGTTTCAGTTGTAGCTCGATCTTCAGCTGGATTTTCAAGCAGTACTTCGGTTGCGGAAATAGACATCACCAACAGATCCAGAAAATATTAATCAGCTAGAAACGCCTGTCCTTGAGTCCAATTTGGAGACAAGGGCAAAAATATTATTTTTGGGTCAAGGCGGGGTCCAAATGTGGGCCGCTTTGCACCGAAAAATACGTCAGGGTCAAAGGTCTCAAAAATAGTCCAACTTAGTGTCAACAGGTCAGGAACGATGATACGAACCCAACGGAACTTCCAGAATTGGATTTCGATGAGCCGTTCTCAAAATCACCCGTCGAGTGGAGCCTGTGGGGCCTACGACACGCGATTTTGTCAACGTTCTCAGAATCGAACCAAACTTGGCTCACAGGACCAGCGTATTGCTACGAGTCCGATGGCGCAAGTTTTGTCTCGATCCGACGTGTGTACACTAAGTTACAGCAAGATCCAGAAAAGTCGGATACGGGGCGATGTCCGCGGATACGCACTGATTTCGGTGTGCACGCACATCCGAATCAGCTTCTGCGAAATCCCGCACGTCCGTATCAACGACGCGCACGTATCGGTAAAGACCGCACGCGACCAAGTCGTCCCGTTTGGCGGGGCGTACTCGATTCCGGGGTGAAACAGGGCTTAGTTTTTCCTGTTTTTGATTCGCGGTGTGCGATCACCACATGACGCGATGCCCCGAGCGGTTTGTCCGGGCATCGAGAGGGTCATACAGGCTACGCGATACAATTTACGGAATCGAAATTCGAGCTACGAGCAAAAAGTTATGGGTACCTGAACTGGTCTGAAAAACCGAGTTTCCTCGTGTCAGACTCGTGTCCGACACGCGCCCAAAAACTAGGGTTAGGGTTTACTGTGTCCGGGTCTGAGGATCCTGTGTCCGGCCGTGTCTGACACACCAGGAACCTAGGGTTTAGGTTCTGGAACTCGCCGGAGGGGCCGCGCTTGGCCGGAGCTGGGTCGGTCGGCTTCGCCGGAGGGGTGCTGGGGCGTCGTCGGAAGGAGGCGGCGCCGGTGATGGGCCTAGGGCAGCGCTGGCGAAGGCGGCCGGAGCTCTGTCAGGTCGCCGGCGAGGCTTGTGGCTGCTGGACGTGCCGGAGGGCTCGGGGTCGGGGGATTCTGGAGGAGTACGGCGCGTGGCTGGGAGATCCGGCGGGGTTTCGACCGGCGAGTAGAGCAGCGGGGTCGGGCTGAGGGCAGCGGGCTCGACGGGTTCTTATAGGCGGGAAGGGAGATGGAGGGGCCGTCGACGGTTACGGGAGGGGAAGAGGGGAGGTCGGGGACGCCAGCGGACGGCGGCGGCGAGCGTTCGGGAAGCCGGAGAGTCATCCGGCGGCCGGAAGCTGAGAAGTCGACCGTTTGGGAAAGAAAGTGATAGCGGGTCGGGTTTTGGGCGGTCGGGTCGGGTTCTAACGGATCCGGCCCGATCCGAAACTAAGGCGGGTCGGGTTCGGGTTAATGGGTCGGGTCTGGGTTGGACCCGGATCCGACCCGATAAGAAATTTGGTTTAAAAATAAACCCGGTTTGGTTCAACTTGGTTTGGTTTGGTTTATTTAATAAAAAACCCGGTTTATTTTTGGTTTAATAATTTAATTAGTATTTAGGGCTTTAAAAATTCATCCGGGGTCCAATAAATTCCCGGAAAATTACCCTATGTCTGGTTTTCTATTTTACACCATAAAATATTATTTTCATAATATTTTAATATTATTTATTAACATTTAAAAATCCTTTAATACTTAAAACACCTTAATTTAATTAGAGAAAATTCTCAGAAAATTTCAGAAATTCCAGAAAAATATAAAAATCCAAAAATTAAAAATTCTTGAAAATCAGGGGGATTACAATCTACCCTCTAACTCTCTCTTTTGACTATTCCGCAAGAGTAGTTGGCAATGTATGTCTCTGATCAGGTCCCAGAAGTTCTTACTGGCGATCCTGGTAGAATACGGCAAATCATCACAAATCTTGTGGGAAATTCGATCAAGGTATGCATCTTAACTAGATTTTTATAAGAAATTCACTCGAGGTAAATATCTTAACTAGACATTCTATTTTGGCAGTTCACTGAAAAAGGACATATATTTGTTACTGTTCATCTTGTTGAAGAGCTGAAGATGAGTCCTTTAGAGGTAGAATCTGAAGTGAAATCTATTTATACCTTGAGCGAGTCTCCGGTAGTAGATAGAAGGCGTAGCTGGGAGAACTTTAAGATATTCAATCAAGACGTCCCTGGATTTCAGCAATCTTTCTCGACGCCTTCTTCTGAGCTTATAAACCTTATCATATCAGTGGAAGACACAGGTGTGGGGATTCCCCGAGAAGCCCAATCTCGAGTCTTCACCCCCTTTATGCAAGTAGGCCCGTCAATATCTCGGATTCATGGGGGCACTGGTATTGGACTAAGCATTAGTAAGTGTTTGGTTAGTCTCATGAAAGGAGAGATTGGGTTTGTGAGTGAACACCACATTGGCTCTACCTTCACTTTTACCGCTGTTCTTTCAAGAGCATCCAACAGTTCAAATGGGCAGAAACTGCTGGAGTTTCAAGGAACAAGAGCATTGGTGGTAGACCACCGGCCAGTCCGTGCAAAGGTGACAGAGTATCATCTCCGGAGGCTTGGAATTCAAACCGAGGTCGCCGTTGGGATAAACCAAGTCATTCCAAGAGTAACAAGTAGGCTGTTTTCTGTCAAAATGGTTCTTGTCGACAAGGAGACTTGGTTTAAGGATGCTGAACTCTGGCCTCTTTTTCTGAGTAAATTAAGAAAAGACGATTCTTTTGATGTCCCAAAAGTATTCCTTCTTGCAAATCCTGCAAGCACTACAAAGAGCAATCCTCTGAACTCATCGGAATATATTTCAAGTATAATTATGAAGCCCCTCAGAACAAATATGCTACTTACTTCTCTGCAACAAGCTATGGGTACTGGTGACAAGGACAACTGCCGAAATGGAGGGCAACCTAGTTTGTCATTGCGGAGCCTCCTCCATGGGAGACATATACTGGTTGTGGATGACAATATGGTGAACCTTAGAGTAGCAGCAGGCGCTTTGAAGAAATATGGAGCTGAAGTTACGTGTGCGGAGAGTGGGAAAAAGGCTATCACAATGCTCAGGCCACCACACAAGTTTGATGCTTGTTTTATGGACATTCAAATGCCAGAAATGGATGGGTATAGCTCTTTTACTATCTGTTTTGGAACTACTTTTATGGCTTTAAGTTACCACTAGGCACTAAGTTTGAAACTTCTCTTTTATCTTTTGCATTCATTCTAGTGCTAACCGAAAAATCATGTTAGGAGTTGGGACTTGTTTTGATTTCCCTCGTTATCAAATATCATGCTTTCTCACTGTATTTGATTACTTGTCTCCCTTTTTTTAATTAAAAAGAAATCATGTTTTCTCCCTCCTCCAATTTGAAAGCATTAGAATCTTAAAATTGATGATATATACTAACCTTCCAGTGAGAAAAGATGTCTCTGATTCGACAAAAGGAGATAATAATCTAATTAGGAAATTCTAGTGTAACTTCTAATGTATATTTGTATTCATGTAGTAATATTTCTCTTTTCCATGTAGACACTTGATCTTTAAGAAAGACAATGACACTTATTTTTTCAAATACCAACATGCATTACCAAATATCATGACATCCCAGTATAGCTATGGCTTTTGCATGTATAATAATTCGTACATATATATTATTTCCAAACTTGGTCCAAATACTTGTACATCTATTTCTTGAGGTTTGCCTAACAGTTGTGTGTCAAATATCTGATGTCATCTATATGAAATCACATTTGGAGTCCTTTTTCATCTTTGATTGATACATGTTTTATTTTCTTAGTTTTGAAGCTACTAGACGGATACGAGAGATGGAAAACGATGTAATTGACCATATAAAGCATGGAGAGACAACATTAGAATCTTATGGCAATGTCTTGCACTGGCACATTCCCATATTAGCCATGCCAGCAGATGTGATACAGGCAACACATGAGCAGTGCTTGAAATGTGGTATGGATGGATATGTATCAAAACCATTTGATGGAGAACAACTATATAGAGAAGTAGTGCGGTTTTTTGAATCCCCCTCCTAAAGATCCAAGGACAGCTAAATGTGAACTTGTATGTCCTTAGAGGACATTGGCACGAGGGTCTTCTTATGATGCATCGGATAGAAATTCGTCTTGCTTTGAAGAGTAAGCACAACTTGATCTTATTTCCGCACATTTTTAACTGAAGCTCATCATTTTATCCTCTTTTGAATTTCTTAATCATAATAACCTTAATAAGAGCATAGCTGTCTAACCGAAACATCTTCATCTTTAGCTTTAGCTTTTTCTCATGCTTCATATTGTCATATCTTCATCTTAGTTCAATTATTGTAGTTGTAGTTTATATAGAAACATCCTTCTAGCTACTGAAAAAATATGCATATTCAAAATATATGGAGGCAACAATTAAGTGGAATATACTCCTAAAAAATATTTTAACAGAAAGATGATTCACAATTACAAACACTTGCTAGGAGCTCTGCAGTACTCCAAAAAAATTAGTATGCAGAACTCCAAAAAAAGATCTGAGAACTAAGAAAAGTTTATTCATCTTCAAAACATCAGAAAACAAATCCTAATCTACCAAAACTCAGAGTAACATGTAAAGTGTACTGATAATTAGTACAGCTTACAAAAACCATGCTCCACTTTAGCTGTGGTCAGTAGAAAGTTTCATCAAGCCCTAATGGATGCTAGATGGCCTTAACAAAATTCTCTCCTCTTAAAAATTGCACGAACATCTATAAATATTTTGGGTCAGATTTCATTTGTAACTTTTGTCTCACATTTTTTTTCTTCCTCAAGGAACGAAACACGGGTATTTGATTTTACTCGTAGAATGGAATCTGCTTCTACACCGCAAAACATTTGTTCAAAAATCAAAATCAAAATCAAAATGTTCGAGACGACTTGGAAATAACAGGCTTACATAGTCCAAAAGAAGCACATCTGGCTGATCTACGGAGGGTTGTCTACCACACTGTATAATATGTATATTTTTCTTGGGAATTTGGAAAGAGTTTCAGAATCCCTTCGAGGGTTATAAAGAGTGTACAGGTTGTTCATATCTTTTCATTTATTTGTTTGATCTTGTGATAATACATGTGTTCTTCTTCAGTAATGAAGAAATAAATGCATGGGTGTATAAAGTAATGGCTGAATAGAGCTCGACTTAGTGATGTGAGTTTTTCTTTTTGTCTGTCTCTCATTATCCACTGTAATAGTTGAACAATTTGACCATGAGTTATTAGATTATTATGTTTTCTTGCCCCTGTTTCATTATCACTGTTATGGTGGCCTTACAGTTTGCTTTCAGAATTTCATCTATTATGCATGGATTTTATAACCGACTCAAGGTTCAATTGGTTCACTGCAATGTAATCGTAATCGTAATGGAATCGAATGAAAAAAAATGTATTCTTTTCATTCGATTCCATTACGATTATATTGCAGTGAACCAAACATGCCATCAATCTCTAATCGACATTGTGGCTTACTATGTTCTTCACTAACATCTGTGTTGGGATGACTGAGAGGGGAAGTTTCGAAATCATTCAAGAAATTGTTGCTTCTATTTCGACAGGAGCAGCTCAACTGATGAAGGAAGAGGCCTGAAGGAAAAAAAGAGGCTACTTTATGTTTATTACGGAATTAGTGAGTTTATGGGTTTTAAATATTACGAAGAACTGTGCACGGAAGATTTTTATAGGATTTTGTTAGAGCACATGTTAAGGATAATTAATATATAGTTTTTTGATTTTGAAAATTGTTATCAACACCTAATAAAAATTTTAAAAGTAATTTTTTTATATTGAAAAATGTCCTCAAAGACCAACTAAAATAATTTTTTAATGCAAAAAGGTTTTTCCATCAAGTCTTGATAAAATTTAAAAAATTATTTTTTAATGTTGATTGAATGTTGATAACAATTTTCAAAGTCAAAAGTTATGTATTAATTATCCTTAAATGTGCCCTAAGGGCACATGTTAACAAAATCTATGATAAAAAAAAAGATTTTGTTAACATGTGTTTTAAGAACACATGTATAGAATAATTAATACATAACTTTTGACTTTGAAAATTGTTATCAACATTCAATAAATATTAAAAATAAATAAAATTTTTTATTGAAAAATGTTATCAAGACTTGATACAAAAAAATTTTGCATTAAAAAATTATTTGTAAATTTAATGGGAACGAAGATGTGGTGTTTGGAGATGCAGTGCTTTTATCTCTTCCAAGATAATGAAGACGACGGTGATGAAGACAGCGAATGCGAGGATGATATTGTGCTCTGAGAGTGCTTTTAACTCGGCTTCCAAGACACCGAAGATCCAAAGGAAGGAGATGACATCAAATTGAATTTTCTAGGAAAAAAAATGTTTAAAAGTAAACTAGAGTTCTTTTTAGAAAAATACAATCCAAATATTATATAGAATTTCATTACAAAGATAATGTTAAGGCTAATTTAGAGTTTTTACAGTAGAAAAATATAATCCAAATATTATATAGAATTTTATTACAAAGATAATGTTAAGGCTAATTTAGAGTTTTTTCTGTAGAAAAATACAATCCATTCTTCAACACAAATAACACAAGTAATTTCGATTCAATTTCGGTTTTAGATTTTTTAGAATTTTAGTTTATTCGGTTTTGTCCAATTCGATTGAAATCGAATAAATCAAATGCATGCAAACTTTCAAGACTTCTAGGAGTTTTTAGAAAGTGTGCACCCCTGTGTTCTTGTAACCCCACATCTATAGGGACCGGACAACCCGAAGATTCAAAAATAACTTATAGATATTGGAAGATAATGTTATCAAATTTGAATAAACCTGATGTGCTATGGTAGTTGTTCAATGAATCGATATCCCTACAAGTTCCTACGTACCCCCAAGTTTAAAAAGTAGACCGATCGAGAGAGACCATGTTGCTCTTGGTTAAACCGGATTAGGAATGAGAAGTGCAATCTTCAAATACTAGTTTTTTAATTATCTTCTCCATACGCTAAAAGTAGGTAAAAATTTGGTTGTAAACTAATATTTTCACTATTTTTCCACAGGAGAGAACATTAAACAATTCATTTAATTTTACGTTAGTATTTTGAGCAATTGGCCTATTAGCTCAGTTGGTTAGAGTGTCGTGTTAATAATGCGAAGGTTGGCAGGTTCGAGACCTGCATGGGCCATACTTTTAAATGCTGTTTTTCAAATTCTACAGAAAAATACTTTCCAATTTGATTATTTATATTTTTCGGTTTACAAAACAGTTCTTTCCAATTTGATTATTTACAAATGTCCTTCAAAAACGAAAAACTTTCTTAGAAGCATTCTCAGACTTTTTCAAATTCCACAAAAAAAATACTTTCCAATTTGATTATTTTGATTATTTATGTTTTTCAGTTTACAAAACAGTTCTTTCCAATTTCTTTAATTACAAATGTCCTTCAAAAGTGAAAAAGTTTCTTAGAAGCATCCTCACACTTTTTCAAATTCTACAGAAAAATACTTTTCAATTTGATTATTTATGTTTTTCAGTTTATAAAAATAGTTCTTTCCAATTTGATTATTTACAAATGTCCTTCAAAAGTGAAAAACTTTCTTAGAAACATCCTCAGACCTTTTTAAAATTCTACAGAAAAATACTTTCCAATTTGACTATTTATGTTTTTCAGTTTACAAAACAGTTTTTTTTCAAATTGATTATTTACAAATGTCCTTCAAAAGTGAAAAACTTTCTTAGAAACATCCTCAGACTTTTTCAAATTCTACAGAAAAATACTTTTCAATTTACTATTTATGTTTTTCAGTTTACAAAATAGTTCTTTCTAATTTGATTATTTACAAATGTCCTTCTAAAGTGAAAAACTTTCTTAGAAACATCCTCAGACCTTTTTCAAGCTCTACAGAAAAATACTTTCCAATTTGACTATTTATGTTTTTCAGTTTACAAAACAGTTCTTTCCAATTTGATTATTTACAAATGTCCTTCAAAAGTGAAAAACTTTCTTAGAAGCATCCTCAGACCTTTTTCAAATTCTACAGAAAAATACTTTCTAATTTGACTATTTATGTTTTTCAAGCTCTACAGAAAAATACTTTCCAATTTGACTATTTATGTTTTTCAGTTTACAAAACAGTTCTTTCCAATTTGATTATTTACAAATGTCCTTCAAAAGTGAAAAACTTTCTTAGAAGCATCCTCAGACCTTTTTCAAATTCTACAGAAAAATACTTTCTAATTTGACTATTTATGTTTTTCAGTTTACTAATTTTTTTTTTCCAAATTGATTATTTACAAATGTCCTTCAAAAATGAAAAACTTTCTTAGAAGCATCCTCAGGACTTCTTTATGACACCTAACAAAAACCATAACTCACATGTCCTAGCAAAAAGAAATAAGAAATTAAACATACACTCCAAAATGCTAAAGAGAAGTATTGATTTTAATTTGCATTGCCGACCAATATAACAAATATATCTTTACACTAGTATACGTACAAAAATGTAACAAAACTAAAATACGTGATAGGAGGCATAGAAGGTATGCTTAACCAAACACATAGTGATCAGCTTGGGACTAGATAAGGCTTGCGATAGATGATTAGCTATGATACATGTAAGGTCAGGCTAATCATCTGGTTAGCTATGATGCGAGCAAGAGTCAGACTAATCAAATATAACAGGCTATGAGGCATGTAATATGGTCAGGCTACACCCTACGTGAGATGTGGTGTGAGCTATGATGCATGTAAAGTGGAGTATGATTACATAACTTGATAATATTTTTTCCGTCTCCGGCTAGTACGATGAATCCAATCACAACTCCTCATGACAGATATCTATGATACTAGCCCGTGTATCCACTGTGTCATGAATCAAGTATAACACTATAAAACTAGAATCATAGTAATTATCAAAATAACGAAAAATGTCAGAGAATATACTCGCCTGTGGTCCTGAGCAATGTACGAGAATCAATGTCCAAACTATAGTCACACTGACCTAAATATGGAATAATAATGTCAATTGACGATTTGGAATGGTAATTATTATTAACTATATTGAAACATGATTTCTAGGCCAAAACTAGGTCTTAAAAGTCAAACTAGGTCAATACCTTGCTATACTAGATTTTTTTGGTCTTAACAAGGTCAATTAGTCCATATTAGTCAATATCTAGCTAATACTAGTCAATATTTATTAAACTAGATACTATTAATATATAATAGCTCCTAACTAGGGTATCATGGTATCTTGTTAATACCCTGTCATTAAACTAATATCCTAGCCTAACTAAGATACATTACTTATCCTTAACACTTACCTAACACTCCCTTGACAATTACCTAGACTAAAACCTTGATATCTAAATATCTTTATGAGATCTTGGTGTTAAAATACCTTAGCTTACACCATACTAGATAATACCTCAACTAGTACTACCTGGTATCAACCCTTACTAACACTTAACCTCCATCACACTCTAGCTCCCCATTGGTACTTCTTGTTTGTCAAACATCTTGGTATCATTTCTGATATCTAACCCTCACTCCTGACACTTCACTGATACTAGAGTATCAGTGCTACTCCTCTCACTCACAATACTTCACTACATTATTATAATTGCACCTTATAACCTCTGTGCACTTAACTCAATGATGTTAGTAGTTGGCTGCCCAACTTGTTGCACAACCTGCTTGCACTCACACTTCCCTCAATCTTCCAATACACAACTGCACTCTTGTGTGCAAAACCTGGTACACATGCCAAGGTATCTGCTCTCATGTTCAGCCAATATATGAACACAAGGTTCAAGTCCTAACCAAAACACCCCACTGCTCGAGTCCACTGTAATGCCATACCTGATACCAAGGTATCAGTTTCCTCACAACTCAGTTCTCTATTGATAAAAGTTGGTAAACATTTGGTTGTAAACTAATATTTTCACTATTTTTCCACAGGAGAGAACATTAGACAATTCATTTAAGTTTACGTTAGTATTTTGAATGATTGGCCTATTAGCTCAGTTGGTTAGAGCGTCGTGCTAATAACGCGAAGGTCGCAGGTTCGAGACCTGCATGGGCCATACTTTTACATGCTGTTTTTCAAATTCTACAGAAAAATACTTTCCAATTTGATTATTTATGAAAAACTTTCTTAGAAGCATTCTCAGACTTTTTCAAATTCTACAAAAAAATACTTTCCAATTTGATTATTTTGATTATTTATGTTTTTCAGTTTACAAAACAGTTCTTTCCAATTTGTTTAATTACAAATGTCATTCAAAAGTGAAAAACTTTCTTAGAAGCATCCTCAGACCTTTTCAAATTCTACAGAAAAATACTTTTCAATTTGATTATTTATGTTTTTCAGTTTACAAAACCGTTCTTTCCAATTTGATTGTTTACAAATGTCCTTCAAAAGTGAAAAACTTTCTTAGAAACATCCTCAGACCTTTTTCAAATTCTACAGAAAAATACTTTCCAATTTGACTATTTATGTTTTTCAGTTAACAAAACAGTTCTTTCCAATTTGATTAATTACAAATGTCATTCAAAAGTGAAAAACTTTCTTAGAAGCATCCTCACACTTTTTCAAATTCTACAGAAAAATACTTTTACATTTGATTATTTATGTTTTTCAGTTTATAAAAATAGTTCTTTCCAATTTGATTATTTACAAATGTTCTTCAAAAGTACATGCTGTTTTTCAAATTCTACAGAAAAATACTTTCCAATTTGATTATTTATGAAAAACTTTCTTAGAAGCATTCTCAGACTTTTTCAAATTCTACAAAAAAATACTTTCCAATTTGATTATTTTGATTATTTATGTTTTTCAGTTTACAAAACAGTTCTTTCCAATTTGTTTAATTACAAATGTCATTCAAAAGTGAAAAACTTTCTTAGAAGCATCCTCAGACCTTTTCAAATTCTACAGAAAAATACTTTTCAATTTGATTATTTATGTTTTTCAGTTTACAAAACCGTTCTTTCCAATTTGATTGTTTACAAATGTCCTTCAAAAGTGAAAAACTTTCTTAGAAACATCCTCAGACCTTTTTCAAATTCTACAGAAAAATACTTTCCAATTTGACTATTTATGTTTTTCAGTTAACAAAACAGTTCTTTCCAATTTGATTAATTACAAATGTCATTCAAAAGTGAAAAACTTTCTTAGAAGCATCCTCACACTTTTTCAAATTCTACAGAAAAATACTTTTACATTTGATTATTTATGTTTTTCAGTTTATAAAAATAGTTCTTTCCAATTTGATTATTTACAAATGTTCTTCAAAAGTGAAAAACTTTCTTAGAAACATCCTCAGACCTTTTTAAAATTCTACAGAAAAATACTTTCCAATTTGACTATTTATGTTTTTCAGTTTACAAAACAGTTCTTTTCAAATTGATTATTTACAAATATCCTTCAAAAGTGAAAAACTTTCTTAGAAGCATCCTCAGACTTTTTCAAATTCTACAGAAAAATACTTTCCAATTTGACTATTTATGTTTTTCAGTTTACAAAACATTTTTTTTTTCTAAATTGATTATTTACAAATGTCCTTCAAAAGTGAAAAACTTTCTTAGAAGCATCCTCAGGACTTCTTTAGGACACCTAACAAAAACCATTACTCACATGTCCTAGCAAAAAGAAATAAGAAATAAAACATACACTCCAAAATGCTAAAAAGAAGTATTAGTTTTAATTTGCACAAGGGTCACTCGAGTTCGGTATAACTTTTCGATTTAAAATGACCCAGTCTTTTTTGGATTTTTCTTCTGGCTTCTCTCTATTGGAGAGTAGCACTTCATACAAATCTTTGCAATAGAGGATATATTACATTTGTGACCTCCATATGAAATAGTTTGAAGAGGTAAGTGTGATCATTGCTAAGGAGGAGGAAGACGATCAACATGCATGTGTGTGGCTATGATACCACTTGTTGGGAGTGTTGCACATGAGGAAATAGATAAGAAAGAAAAATAACACCATAAATTTAACGAGGTTCGACAATGTGCCAATTGAATTTGAGAGAGAAAATAATATTAGAGAAATTATGGCATACTAATTTTATTGAATCAAACTGAATATATATAGTACAAATAATCTAGAATATGTAACTACCAATATATAGTAGGTAATTAATCTCCTACAATCATGCATCTAGAATATTGACATTTATGTAGGTAATTAATCTCCTACAATTATGTATCTAGAATATTAACATTTATGTAGGTAATTAATCTCCTATAAATATATAGTAGGTACTTAATCTCCTACCAATCTACAGTAGCTATATTAGGATCATATTGAATACAATATAATAATATCCTAGATATTGATATTTTTGTACCAATATCTTTATCATGCCCCCGCAAGATGGAATACCGTGAGGTGATTGTTACGCCCCAGTCCCAAATACGTAGGACTAGGAACACGTAAGCATGCCAGCCGCATGGATATGGCAACTCCAATATATGGAAACCAAATCTACACGTACGCTGTAATATGAATATCAAATCCACAAGTGGTATAAAACATATGTCACAAGTCACAGGGTAAAATCTAAATCTCATCCACCAAAATCATATAGAAATAAATAACCAGTATCTATGAAACTAGATCTCAATAAGAAGTATCTAAGGATGATAGTTGGATGGAAACAAATCCACTACCAACTCGAATATAAGAGCAAATACAATATGAGTACAATACCACAACACAATATAAGAATACCAACTATCCATCACAGCTCGAAGAGAAGACATTCTCGGATCACATGTAACCATCTGCAAATACTCAAGAAAAGATATACCTGGCAGCGGACCAGGTCCTCAGAGGGACGTAACAAGATACAGAAAATACGAGCCAATTTGAATACAGTAAACATGCATATGGTTTGAAAATAGATAAGTACGCTGTACAAGATAATCTATATGAATGCAAATGAGGACAACTTTTTGACGTATGGGCAAGGGTAGTCTACTCGATCTAAGCCTTACAACTCACACACCCGTCTAGAACATCAGAAATCTACATACCTCTGGGGTAGCGACCATCGCGACTCTACAGAAATTGACATACCTCTGGGGTAGCGACCAGCGCGACACACGCCCGTAGTGCGAACTATATACTACGGTTTACCAGAGTGGTTAAAAGCCCATACGCCTAATAATTGTCCTCCCATGATACTAGGTGCCATGTGTGTGTCAACATATCTAATACATAGTAATGACTGGAGAAAAACTACACATGCAAGAACTATACAGAAATAAAATAAATAAAAAGAAATATAAATAGCATGCAAAGTACTGTAAATAATTTGGCAAGGTATCTTGCCTGGGGTCCTGCTGCTGGTATGAATCAGGGTCCAAGTCACAGTCCAAATAGCCTATGTATTACAAATTTATCACGTCAAAAGATAATTTATTTTAATTTATTTAATTCTGGAATAGTTACTCTAAAATCCTATTTTAATCTTATTATTCTGATTTTTATGTTAATTCCTAAATTTTGTCCAAAGAAACTGAATTTTATCAACTCGAGACTCATGGCACGCAAATCGAGGCGATCTGTTGACCAAAAAGTCAACCGATACAAACTTGACTTTCATGCATAATTTCCTGTAGATTTCAGCATCAAAAACATACTGGAATTTACGGCTCGTCTGAATTCAAATTCGTTTGGGAATTATGGCACATACAAATTTTGTATTGTGCACCGATGGTTAAATTCTAACCTAGAAGTTATACAGAATTAACAGTATGTAAATACTTCAAATTAAATTCTGGGAAAAATATATATCGACGATCTCGACATTAGCTTTCCGAAACTTCAAACGATTCGTGATTCTGATTCCTGGTTCTCCCAGAATCGCGAAAACATCGAAATACGTCTATTTTCGGACATGCTGTACTCTACGAAATTTTCCAGAATTTAATACTCATAATTTAGAAAAACAATTTATATAATCAGAAAGCTAACCTTATTATCGTTCTAACAAAAAAAATTGGAGCACATTTGGAGTCCGGAGCTAGGAGATATCGTTTTTTTAATTCGTCATAACTAGTAGAAAATGAGCCTGAATTTATGACGAATTTTGACTATTTTTGGACGAAAAAGAGAGGAATTTGGGGAAAAAAAATTATGAAGGATGGGGTATTTATAATGGTGGACACTACTTAATTAAATACGACTAGGATTGGTTAATTTGGATAGGATTATGATGAATTTAAATAAGGATAAGATATGCATGAAGTTGATTTCCTAGTAGGTTCAGGATTTGAATTAATTTAAAATAGTGTTTAAATCTATCTCAATAATTTATAATCTTGAATATAATTAAATATAATAAAAATAATTTATAAAATCTTATTAATATCTATTAACACTAAATTAGCATCTATCTAATATTAAGACTATATATATCCAAATAAATCCTAATTAATTTCAAAAATCTAAAATAACCTAAAAATAATTCTAAATAAATATTTATATAAGTAAATATATCAAGAAATTCATTTGCTAATTAAATAACAGAATACTCTAAAGAAATTCAATACCTATAATAATATAAAATATACACAAAATATCTATTTTGGGTGAGGGGATTTACAATCTACCCAACTTAAAATAATTTCGTCCTCGAAATTAAAATAGAACATGGTTTCTCTCTATCTAATCTCACTTGATCACAATCTAAAAGAATTTACCTCAAGTTTAATAATGTAATTTCTACCCAACTTAGAATTTACCCATCTATCACATAAGGCTCTTACACTTAAGAAAATATTCCTCAATTTATTTTCTCATGTCATTCAATCCTCAAAACTTTAACACCAACTATATCATATGTGATACGCCCTTAATCAATTATGAAAGATAGTCACCAAATAATGTGATTGGCCTATGGGGTATATCTTGTACTATCCGTGTATCACTTATATCCAAGCACGAGATTTCGTCTTTCCGAAACAAGGGAAGACGGAAAGCAACGGAAAAGAGTTCAAGGAGGGGTAATAGAATGGAAGTATGGGAATCAAAGCGTTTAAAGAATTCAAATGGAAATTGTCAAGACAGTTGTGGATTAAAATCTTAATTTGGTAATTTTTTATTCGCATGCTCACATCGGTACAGTTATGTACTTGATATGATATGCTTTGTCGTATCTAGAGGGTAAGTATATTTGTCTAATAGTCCACTATACATCTCAATCCACGTAAAATACTATTGCGAAGGGCGAATCAAGCGCATTATGGCTAGCTAGACCATAATACACTGATTCTGATTAGACAATTTGTATTAGTGTGGTTGATCAGGCCCCAATAACACATATGTCATGAACAAGCTCGATATAAGATTAAGCTTGCAAAAAAAACTAGGCTATAATAGCAACATAATTCAAGGTAGCACAGAAAATATAACGCTGGATTATGATGTGAGAAGTTACAAAATAATTCAATTTCGCAAAAGCAAAAATAACATAAGCAATAATAATAAAAGACTCTACAATCTCTACAGTTATCATACAACCTCCTTATCTAAGTCGCTAGTCGACCAAATAGGGCAAGGACCTCTAAATTCTATGGTCTGAATAAACACTGTCGTCTTTTGCTAGCATGCGATAAATATCATTCGGTTACACTTCAATTAATAGGTCAAAAGACTATGTGATACTAGGTGTCAAACATTATGGTAAAACTTCTAACTAACTCTAGTAGTGTCTATACTACTCTCAAGTCTTCTTAATACATCAAGGGGTAATGGTATAACAATCTAAAGATAAGAAATTCTAGGTTCACTAGATATTCTAAACTTAGTGGTGTGTCTATATTCTCGTTGTATTCTTAATAGGTGTGCTACTCTAATTATCATCCTAATAACAGGGGTTCCTATATTCTAGCAGAAGACTATACTCAAGGAACTATTAGGGAAGCACATGAATCAAGCAGGATACAATTGTTCAAAATAGAACAGATAGGAGGAGATGAATCACAGTCAATTGTGGATGAGATCCTATACTCTAGTCCTAGGTGCAGGCTTGTTCGGTACAGTAACGTAACCGAGACAATATGCTCTCGACCTGCATGGGCCACCACAAAAACATGTTACGCCCCAGTCCCAAATACGTAGGACTAGAAACACGTAAGCATGCCAGCCGTATGGATATGGCAACTCCAATATATGGAAACCAAATCTACACGTACGCTGTAATATGAATATCAAATCCACAAGTGGTATAAAACATATGTCACAAGTCACAGGGTAAAATCTAAATCTCATCCACCAAAATCATATAGAAATAAATAACCAGTATCTATGAAACTAGATCTCAATAAGAAGTATCTAAGGATGATAGTTGGATGGAAACAAATCCACTACCAACTCGAATATAAGAGCAAATACAATATGAGTACAATACCACAACACAATATAAGAATACCAACTATCCATCACAGGTCGAAGATAAGACATCCTCGGATCACATGTAACCATCCAAATCTGTGCTCCTGCAAATACTCAAGAAAAGATATACCTGGCAGCGGACCAGGTCCTCAGAGGGACGTAACAAGATACAGAAAATACGAGCCAATTTGAATACAGTAAACATGCATATGGTTTGAAAATAGATAAGTACGCTGTACAAGATAATCTATATGACTATATATATCCAAATAAATCCTAATTAATTTCAAAAATCTAAAATAACCTAAAAATGATTCTAAATAAATATTTATATAAGTAAATATATCAAGAAATTCATTTGCTAATTAAATAACAGAATACTCTAAAGAAATTCAATACCTATAATAATATAAAATATACACAAAATATCTATTTTGGGTGAGGGGGTTTACAGTGATTCCAATCTTGTTCGCCAATTGTTGAAAACGAGAGCGAAAAAGAGGTTTGGTGAGCGCATCATGTCACGACCCGCGCCCAAAAAATTGGGCATGAGTCATGGGTACGTCCAGCCTACGCCGCAGCATCGGCGGTAGAACGCTGTCTAGGTCAACTATCTAGCTAACAATCTCACGCAATCAATATATAAACCTGCCAAGATCTACTCCAAACGGAGGAGCAATATCATAACGATAATCACAATGTACTCAATCACGAATCTAAGCACGATAAGATAACACAGAAAACTAACAGCTATAAAGTCTAACCAACAACAACTACTACAACAACCACAACATCAATAATAATAATACATCATCCAAAATAATATACAATACAAGGTCTCAATCCAAAATCGGAGACAAATTCGGTGCTAAAAGCTAATAAAAACAATAACAAGGTCCTAGTGATTCCGGCTACCAACCCGAAAATTACCCCTAAACTAGAGGGTCCATGTCTGCACCATCGACAGGCTCAGGTCCATAAAACGTTGGACACCACTCCTCCGGATACTCTAAAAAAAATATGTCCAGTCAGGACTGGAGCAAGTACATCTCTAACAGCAGTTCCATTTAAATGATAAAAACTATAAAGCAGTTATAGCAAGTAGCAAGAAGAATGAAGCAAGTATGAAACAAGAAAATATACATGTATTACTGGTGCATAAAGTAAAGATGCATGAATATCAGAAGCAAGATAGTAATGACTGCAAGATACAAAAAATCTAAACTAAGAGTAAGTCCGTGCACATGAACGTGTAGTGAGTCCAACATGAAATACATGTAGTGAGTCAAGCCAAGAAACATATAAGTGAGACCAACAAGAAATGCAAGAGAGTCCAGACTATAAAGAATGAACTCGGTATCTTTAAAATACTTGTTTCGACATATAAACGGCTAGGGGTAAGTACGGCTCACTGCGCACTGGGTGCGCGGCTGCTATCATTCCAGATTAGACCAGAGGGAGTGATTCCTGATGATTCCAGATGGGAATGTTTACATGTCTACTCGAGTATTTCCCCGCCCCGACTAATACAAGTGAATCCAAGACCCGACACGTAAATCAAGATGAGTTCAGCCTGAAATATGAGTGATGCCTGTAGGTGATGCCAGTAGTGATTCCAGAATAGAGGCCAGAAACATGAAAAATACGTGTCACAAGTAAATGAATCCAGAAATACCAGTCCGTGTCCCGTGTTGTGCCAGAATAATCAGATGATACTATACTAGAAGCTGAATCATAATAAGCATCAAATAATAAAAACTATCAGAGAATGTACTCGCCTGACGTCCTGAGCAACTGGCGATCCGAACTGCTGTCGCAAGGACCTATTGCGAAAAGCAAGGTTAAACATGTTTCTAATGAGTTAAACAGATATAAAATAATTAAAAATAGGCTTCTAGGGTCGTTATAGGTCAAACGGGTCAAACCGATGAAATCTGGGTCAAAAAGTCAACTCTGGGTCAAAAAGTCAACTCTGGGTCAAATCTAGGTCAAAAGTTGACTTTGGTGGTCAACCGAGTCAACTACGGTCAACTCTAGGTCAAACTAGGGTGCTCCTGAAATTCTAGGTCAAAACTAGGTCATTAAGCTAATAAACCCTCAAACTCGACTCCTTGAGATACCGGGATACCCTCGATATCCGATACCTCAACCTAGGCTACGCACCCCGCCTAAACCCGCTAAAACTTATGCTAGCACGCGTAAATATATACACATAAGCATAAAAACCTATCTCTAAACTCAAACCTAGGTAATTGCTCAAAAATCCCGCTCGAAACTCAATACCTTGGATATCTTAAGGTATTGAGATACCTTGGTATCTCAAGGTATTGAGATACCTCTCTAAACTCAACCCTACTACCCCTCTAGCTAACTAACTATGCATAAACATATATATCTAGCTATAATCTAGGCTAAAATATAGATATCTAATTCATATATGCATATACCTAGGTATTTACATATATATCTCACATACACACACATACACATACCTTATATCTATATACCTTACCTTACCTATACATATATATATCTAGCTATAATATATATCTAGCTATATGTATTTATATATATATTCCTATAGATATATATCTTTCTAACTATCTATCTAAATCTATCCATCTATCTATCTAGCTATCAATCTATCTATCTAGCTAGCTATCCATCTATTTATCTAACTATCTAACTATCTATTAATCTATGTATGTACCTATCTATCTAACTATCTATCTATCTATCTATCTATCTATCTATCTATCTATCTATCTATCTATCTATCTATCTATCTATCTAATATCTAGCTATCTATCAATCTATCTATCTAACTATCTAATACCTATATATCTATTTAGTTATCTATCTATCAAACTACCTATTTACCTATCAATCTATCTATTTCTTAATCCATCTATCTCTCAATCTAACTATCCTATCTAGTATCTATCTATCTATGTAACTATCTATGTATTTATAAATATATCTATATATCTAACTATTTATGTATTTATATCTATACCTATAGATATATCTATCTAACTACTTATCCATCTATCTATTTATCTATTATCTATCTATGTATCCATCTAACTATCTATTTAGTATCTAGATATCTATCTATCCATAAATCTATCTATCTATTTATATCTAGCTATCTACTTACCTATGTATCTATCTATCTATCTATCTATCTATCTATCTATCTATCTATCTATCTATCCAACTCTCTCCTAGCTGCTACTGGCACCGCTACACGCTGCTACGCGCTGCAGGGGGGGATGCTGCTGCTGTGCACAGCACAGCAGCCCCGCTGCGCTGCACGCCTCACTGCGACGCGCACAGCCACACGCACACACACAGACACGCCCACACACATATATATATATATCTATATATATATATATATATATATATACATACATATATATATATATATATACACACAAGTCTATATATATATATACACACACACACTAACATATCTACTAACACACACACATGTATAAGTACACACACACACACACACAAACACAAGCACACACACACACACACTAATACATATATAAACACATATATATATATACATATATATATACATATATATATATATATATATATATATATATATATATATATATATATATATATATATATATATTGTAAATCCCCTGATTTTTCAAGATTTTCAAAACTGGATTTTCGGAATTTTCTGAGATTTTTCGGGATTTTTTACTAATTAAAAACAAGGTGTTTTTGGCATTAAATAAAATTAAATGATTTTAAAATATATTAAAATATTATGAAAATAATATTTTATGGTGTAAAATAAAATACTGGACTTAGGGTAATTTTCTGGAAATTTATTTGACCCCGAAAACATTTTTAAAGCCTAAAAACAATTTTTAAAAATTAAAAATAATTGAACCGGACTGAACCGGGTTCAAACCGGCTGAACCGGCCTGAACCCGGTCCAGTCGAACCCTCACTGAACCAGACTGCCCCTTATCGGGTCGGGTCAGGTCCGCCCGATCGAACCCGAACCCGCACCCGTGAACCCGCTTCTCCCCCACGCCTCTGACCCCGAGTCCTCCGCCGAATCCGTCGCCGGAGCCCTCGCCGCTACGCCCGGCCCGCTCCCCCGTGACCCCGCCACCTCCCCGCACCCGTCGGCCCCATCCTCCGCCTCTCCCGGCCTACCCCCGCTTAGCTCCCCCTATAAATCCCCCAATCCTCCTCCTCCGGCCAAAACCCCTCCGCCCTAACCCTAGACTCCGGCCGCCTGCCGCACGCCGTTGCCTTCACCCGACCGCCCTCTAGTACCGACGGCGACTTCCTCCGCCTCCTCCTCCTTCCTTTCCTCCCTCCTCCCCTGTCAGCGAGACCCAGCCGAGCCTCCCTCACCCGACGCCGCCTCCGGCCGCTTGCCGCACGCCGCCGCCTCCGCCAGCGAGCGTCGCCGCCTCCGACCAACGCCGCCCCGCTGCCTCCGGCCTCCCTCCGCCTGAGCTCCGGCCGCCGCAGGGGCCAAACCCTAACCCTAGGTCGCGCCGACAATTCGTGTCGTGTCGGACACAAAAAAGTCAATTTTTCGAGCCATGTTCAGGTACCTGTTTCTCTCTCCTCGCTACCCTATTTTCGATTTCGTCTGTTGCATCGCGAACCCTGCGTGACCCTCTCGGTGCCCGTGCAACCCGCTCGGTGCATCACGTCCTGTGGCGATCGTGAACCGTGATCCAAAAACAGGAAAAACAACGTCCCGTTTTATCCCGGAACTGAGTACGCCCCGCCAAACGGGACGACTTGGTCGCGTGTGGTCTTCACAGATACATGCGCGCCGTTGATACGGACGTGTGGGATTTCGCAAAAGTCGATTCGGATGTGCGTGCACACCGGAATCAACGCGTATCCGCGGACACCGTCCCGTATCCGTCAGTTCTGGAACGCGTCCTAACTTTGTGTACACACGTCGGATCGAAACGAAACTTGCGCTATCGGACTCGTAGCGATACGCTGGTCCTGTGACCCAAGTTTGGTTCGATTCTGAGAACGTTGACAAAATCACGTGTCGTGGGCCCCACAGGCTCCACTTGACGGGCAATTTTGTGACCGGCTCATCGGAATCCAATTCTGGAAGTTCCGTTGGGTTCGTATCATCGTTCCTGACCTGTTGACACTAAGTTTGGTGAATTTGGAGACCTTTGACCCTGACACATTTTTCGGTGCGAAGTGGGCCACATGTGGGCCTCGCTTTGACCCTAAATTGTCATTTTTGCCCTTGTCTCCAAATTGGACTCAAGGACAGGCGTTTCTAGCTATTTGATATCTTCTGAGCATGATGGTAATATTTATTTCAGCATTCGGAGATATTTTTGGAAATTTCTCGAGTAACAGAACAATAGTTGAAAATCAAACATCAGGCAAGTATACCTTGCCAACTTGCAGTCTTTATTTCATATTACTTGTCTTAATTATAATTGTTGTACATGCTTAACCTAGGAACCGTGTGATGTACTTAGTATCCGATTATAGTCGGGTGCCAACCCCGTACGCGGTGTTGGGTACGTCACCTAGAGATGGACATTTCGGACCCTTTACTTTCTCGTACTTGTCTTATCAAGTACATCAGGACCCAGAACACTTGACACTATTCATGCAGACAAAATCTTCCTGAGATATTCATGGTGATTCTGTATAGGATACAGGATTGACATAGACATTATATTCTTAGATATTATATGACTTGTTGCATTAGCTATGATCCCGCTGACATGGACATGAGACGTTATGGTCATGATATGCGTGGTTACATTGGGTGGGGAGAGACACACAGGCTAAAGGCTGTTCTATATATATATCCACTACTATTGTGAGGTTGTAGACTCTCCAGCAGAGCTAGACCCTTTACGTGTTATTACTGCTACCGGCTCCCCGACACAGAGCTTGTAGCGGCTTCAGCCTGAGTTCTAGTGATGCTCTCAACTTGCATATCACTTAGATGGTTATATAGTCTACCTTATTGTTTCATTTATTTCATGCACTGTATTATTATGGCTTGAGCTTTCTTGTACCTTGCTATGTCCCCTGAGGACCTGGATCCGGATTATGTCCCCAGGTATAGCCGAAGAGATCCATCCAGAGATATACCGTACAGGAGCACTTCCAGGAGCTGTACCAGAACCTGAGGACGAGATCGTGCCAGAGGACTCCTCCTGAGTATTGGTTTTGCATAGTCTTTTATTTCTGTTTCTTTTCCAGTTCCTTTATTTCTTGTCTATTGCATTGATGTATCAGACTTGTTCTCGGATTGTTCACCGAGACCCTTTTATTGAGATTTAATAGTTATTTCTATTGGCATTATTCTGGCATTTGATCGGTGATTATCTGTTGTGGATGAGATTAGAATAGACTGTGGCCTGTATCATTGGTTCCATTTATTGTTAGACTACAGCTTAAGCATGTCCTGATGGATCCATTAAATTGGGTTGGTCCATCGGTGCGTGCTGCTGGCCATTGCCACGTATCCAGTCCCTCGGTATTTTGGGACTGGGGCGTGACATGATTTTTGTGGTGGCCCATGCAGGTCTACGACTAAATTGTTCGGTTTCAACTTAGGGACCGAACATGCCTGCAATAAGAATATGATAAGTTTTTAGGATCTCATCCACTTGCTTGAATCGTTCTTGACATCTATCTCGGATTCGAATTAATTCCTTGACTTGCATCCTGCCTTGATTCCTGTGCGCCTCTTATCGTTTATTTTGGATGCAGAGTAATGGATCTACCAGCAAGCGACGAGATTCCTACAAGATCACCACGAGATGCTGTGATAAACCAACAAGCTCTACCAGCACCCGAACCGAGACCACCTTTGGTACCACAAGCAGCACTCTTTCAGCAGGCCCGACAGCAGAAGAGGGCACCACCTCAAGGACGAGGACAAGCTTTCGCGATGACCGTGTAGAACGCGCAGACTCTTGGAGTAGCTAGTGCGCGTAAGTGATTCGTAGCTGCCGTTTCTAGAATTGTTTTAGCTCGTGCCTATTGGTTCGTGACCTCAGCCCCAACCTAGTAATTTGAAACTTGTTAATAATAACCTAGTTTTCCTAAAAAGTTGTAGTTTTCTTGCTTTAACTAGATTTTCTTCACTCTGGAAAGTGCATAACTTTCATTTTTAGGGAAACGATATTTCCCTAAGTGTCTTGTGATGTGGTTTCGAACAATACTTGCAACCGTGTCATCTCTGTTGACCGGTTATTCTTTGATTGCGAGTACGCAATCCTCTTAAGGGGGGTAGATTGTAAACCCCCTGATTTTTCAAGATTTTTAAAACTGAATTTTCGGAATTTTTTGAGATTTTTCGAGATTTTTTACTAATTAAAAACAAGGTATTTTTGGCATTAAATAAAATTAAATGATTTTAAAATATATTAAAATATTATAAAAATAATATTTTATGGTGTAAAATAAAATACTAGACTTAGGGTAATTTTTTGGGAATTTATTTGACCCCGAAAATATTTTTAAAGCCTAAAAATAATTTTTAAAAATTAAAAATAATTGAACCGGACTGAACCGGGTTCAAACCGGCTGAACCGGCCTGAACCCGGTCTACTCAAACCCTCACTGAACCGGACCGCCCCTTATCGGGTCGGGTCGGGTCGGGTCGGGTCCGCCCGACCGAACCCGAACCCGCACCCGTGAACCCGCTTCTCCCCCACGCCTCTGACCCCGAGTCCTCCGCCGAATCCGTCGTCGGAGTCCTCGCCGCTACGCCCGGCCCGCTCCCCCGCGACCCCGCCATGTCCCCGCACCCGTCGGCCCCATCCTCCGCCTCTCCCGGCCGACCCCCGCTTAGCTCCCCCTATAAATCCCCCAATCCTCCTCCTCCGGCCAAAACCCCTCCGCCCTAACCCTAGACTCCAGCCGCCTGCCGCACGCCGTTGCCTTCACCCGACCGCTCTCCAGCACCGACGGCGACTTCCTCCGCCTCCTCCTCCTTCCTCTCCTCCCTCCTCCCCTGTCAGCGAGACCCAGCCGAGCCTCCCTCACCCGACGCCGCCTCCGGTCGCCTGCCGTACGCCGCCGCCTCCGCCAGCGAGCGCCGCCGCCTCCGGCCAACGCCGCCCCGCTGCCTCCGGCCTTCCTCCGCCTGAGCTTCGGCCGCCGCAGGGGCCAAACCCTAACCCTAGGTCGCGCCGACAATTCGTGTCGTATCGGACACGAAAAAGTCGATTTTTCGAGCCCTGTTCAGGTACCTGTTTCTCTCTCCTGGCTACCCCATTTTCGATTCCGTCTGTTGCATCGCGAACCCTGCGTGACCCTCTCGGTGCCCGTGCAACCCGCTCGGTGCATCGCGTCCTGTGGCGATCGTGAACCGCGATCCAAAAACAGGAAAAACAATGCCCCGTTTCACCCCGGAACTGAGTACGCCCAGCCAAACGGGACGACTTGGTCGCTTGCGGTCTTCACAGATACGTGCGCGCCGTTGATACGGACGTGTGGGATTTCGCAGAAGTCGATTCGGATGTGCGTGCACACCGGAATCAACGCGTATCCGCGGACACCGTCCCGTATCCGTCAGTTCAGGAACGCGTCCTAACTTTGTGTACACACGTCGGATCGAAACGAAACTTGCGCCATCAGACTCGTAGCGATACGCTGGTCCTGTGACCCAAGTTTAGTTCGATTCTGAGAACATTGACAAAATCACGTGTCGTGGGCCCCATCGGCTCCACTTGACGGGCGATTTTGTGACCGGCTCATCGGAATCCAATTCTGGAAGTTCCGTTGGGTTCGTATCATCGTTCCTGACCTGTTGACACTAAGTTTGGCGAATTTGGAGACCTTTGACCCTGACATGTTTTTCGGTGCGAAGCGGGCCACATGTGGGCCTCGCTTTGACCCGAAATTATTATTTTTGCCCTTGTCTCCAAATTGGACTCAAGGACAGGCATTTCTAGCTATTTGATATCTTCTGAGCATGATGGTAATGTTTATTTCAGCATCCGGAGATATTTTTGGAAATTTCCCGAGTAACAGAACAGTAGTTGGAAATCAAACATCAGGCAAGTGTACCTTGCCAACTTGCAGTCTTTATTTCATATTACTTGTCTTAATTATAATTGTTGTACATGCTTAACCTAGGAACCGTGTGACGTACTTAGTGTCCGATTATAGTCGGGTGCCAACCCCGTATGTGGTGTTGGGTACGTCACCTAGAGATGGACATTTCGGACCCTTTACTTTCTCGTACTTGTCTTATCAAGTACATCAGGACCCAGGACACTTGACACTATTCATGCAGACAGAATCTTCCTGAGATATTCATGGTGATTCTGTGTAGGATACAGGATTGACATAGACATTATATTCTTAGATATTATATGACTTGTTGCATTAGCTATGATCCCGCTGACATGGACATGAGACGTTATGGTCATGATATGCGTGGTTACATTGGGTGGGGAGAGACACACAGGCTACAGGCTGTTCCATATATATATCCACTACTATTGTGAGGTTGTAGACTCTCCAGCAGAGCTAGACCCTTTACGTGTTATTACTGCTACCGGCTCCCCGACACAGAGCTTGTAGCGGCTTCAGCCTGAGTTCTAGTGATGCTCTCAACTTGCATATCACTTAGATGGTTATATAGTCTACCTTATTGTTTCATTTATTTCATGCACTGCATTATTATGGCTTGAGCTTTCTTGTACCTTGCTATGTCCCCTGAGGACCTGGATCCGGATTATGTCCCCAGGTATAGCCGAAGAGATCCATCCAGAGATATACCGTACAGGAGCACTTCCAGGAGCTGTACCAGAACCTGAGGACGAGATCGTGCCAGAGGACTCCTCCTGAGTATTGGTTTTGCATAGTCTTTTATTTCTGTTTCTATTTCCAGTTCCTTTATTTCTTGTCTATTGCATTGATGTATCAGACTTGTTCTCGGATTGTTCACCGAGACCCTTTTATTGAGATTTAATTGTTATTTCTATTGGCATTATTCTGGCATTTGATCGGTGATTATCTGTTGTGGATGAGATTAGAATAGACTGTGGCCTGTATCATTGGTTCCATTTATTGTTAGACTACAGCTTAAGCATGCCCTGATGGATCCATTAAATTGGGTTGGTCCATCGGTGCGTGCTGCTAGCCATTGCCACATGTCCAGTCCCTCGGTATTTTGGGACTGGGGCATGACATATATACACACACACTAATATATATATATACATATACACACTCACACTCAAACATATATATTTATACACTCGCTCACACACACTCACTCTCACACACCCCCACACACACACTCTCACACACACTAACACACACTCTCACAAACACACAACCACACACACAAATATACATATATATATACACATACACACATACATATATATATATATATATATACATATACACACATACACAAACTCATATATATATATATATATAAACACTTACTCACACTCACACACACACTCACCTACACATACACTAACACCAACACACACTCACACAAACACTCACTAACACACTCACACAAGCATTCACATATACATAAAAACACACATACATATATAAATATATATATAGAAACACACACACAAATATATATATATATATACATATATATATATATATATATATATATATATATATATATATATATATATATATATATATATATATATATATATAAATACAACACACACACAACACAACGCACACAACGCCCACCCAACGACCCCGACACGCACAAACACCTATAAATATATAAAATATAGCCCGAGAATTTTAGCACACACTTCCCGATGCTAACCCAACGCGCGCACAAGCCCGAAACTAGAAAACCACGCCGAAATGGCCGTTCGGTCATTTCGACGAACATGCGGTGTACGGTTCGGAAAACCTCCTGAAACGCACACCAAACCAACTCGGAATCGGCCCAAAATTTATCCACGGGTTCTAAACAACGTCTAGATCCTAGAAAAAATGCTAACGCGTCAATTCTAGGTCCGTGGTAAAAACGCGCACGCACTTAGAATCGGCGACGACGAAAACCCCGAAAATGCCCGAAACGCCCGTTTCTCCGCGACACGACTTCACGTGTCCGAACGGAGACACACACTAACCCTTAAGACACCCGAGCACGTCTACCTAGGTCCGTCTAACCTAGGGCATCACCCAAAATTGGACCAATTTTGGATTCCACCCGAAATTGACACAAAACCTAGTGTCAAAGTCTCCAAACACAACCAAACTCGTTCCAACTTTCTTCCACGGGTAGCCCTAAGATTTAGTAAGGTTCTAAACTATTAATTATACTATATAAGAGTAATTACAAGGAAAAAAATCAGGGTTTACCTCTTGGAAGTTGGAATCCCAAGCCAAAGTCTCCAAAAAGCTCCAAATCTACCAAACCAAGCTTCCAAGCTTCCAATCCAAGCTCCAACACCAAATCCAAGCTCTACCCACCTAGGTTGGAGAAGAATATAGGGTTAGGGTTCACATAAATAGAAGAAATGGAAGGAGAAAGAAAAGAAAATGGAGAAAACTTACTTTCTTGAGGTTGAAAGAAGGAAAGAAGAAGAAAGAAAGAGTGGAGAAGAAGAAGAGGAAGAAGAAGTGAAGAAGAAGAAGAGAAAATGGGGGGGGGGGGAGGGCTGCTGCTTATGGTCGGGTGGGGGCTGTGGGAAAGCCGGCCATGGGTAGAAAAGGGTTTCACAAAGTCAAAAATGCCCAAAATGCCCTCCTAACTTGGGTTTTGGATTTCGGGTTCCAAAAGCACTCAAACTAACTCCTAATCTCCCCAACTATCTAAAATAAAATATAATAATTATTCTAAACCCAAAAATAGGTCTCACAAGGGTGTGGGTTGGGTCGGACATGGGTCCACTAGGGTCTGACATGAGTCCAGGCTAGCCAAAACCATAAAACAATCAAATAAAAAATAATACAACCACTAATTAAATATAAATACAATTAATTATAAATAATACACAATTAACCCAATTAAAATAAAAAAATACCCGGCTCTGGAAATGGGGTAGTGACACATCAGCTAGCTGATCAACGGATGAAACATGTGCAACTCAAAGAGAACCTCCTTGAACTTGTTCCTGAATGAAGTGATAGTCAAGAGCAATATGTTTCATGAAAGAATGAAATACCGAATTTGAGCACATATTTGTTGTACCAATGTTGTCATAGTAGATAACCGGTTGTTGAGATATATAGACATGAAGCTCGGTGAGTAGAGAGCAAATCCAGCAAATTTCTGCAACAGTAGTAGCCACAGCTCGGTACTCAGCCTCGGTGGAAGAGCACGCCACGGTCCTTTGTTTTTTTGAACTCCATGATATGGGATTGCGACCAATGAAGATGAGATAGGCACATCTTGATGTGAAGTCATCTTTGTTCCCAGTCCAGTCGGCCTCCGAAAAAGCATGTAGTGACATGAATAAGTTTCGATAGAGAACAAACCATGAGCAATAGTACAACAAAGTTACCGTAGGAGACGCTTTACTGCATTTCAATTATCAGTTTTGGGGCAATGCATGAATTATGATAACTTATTGACAGTGTACGCAATGTCTGGACGCATAAGTGATAAGTATTGGAGAGAGCCAACAATGGCTCTATATTCATTTGGATCAGAAAGAGATGATCCAGAATGAAGAGTAAGTGTTGGAGTAGTGGCAAGTGGCGTAGACACGGGCTTGGCATCAGTCATGTTAGTGCGGGTAAGAAGATCATATATATATCACCGTTGAGAAAGAAAGATGTCTTGCGGATGTGGAATAACTTCAACTCCAAGAAAATATGTGTAGTGCCCCGCTCTGTGTTGGCACTATGTAACAAGAGATACCAGTTTGCTGGCTCAAGAAGAATCCTTCACGAAGAGCTTATTGTTGAAATATAAGACGATTGATCTTGGTGAGTGGGCATAACTTCATTCTCCGATTCTTTCACGCCTAATAAATAATCTAATTTTATAATTGTTGGTTTCTAAGAAGATTAATGTTCATAAAGAAGAATGATAGATCATAACCATGTATACTTAATAAGAGAACTTGTATGCTTGTCAATGAAAGAACCCTGCCATGTTAAGTCGAGATAAGAATGTTGCATGCTAAGTTACACTGTTACTTGCTACTGATGTAACCACCACTTTTCACCCTAGGAGTATTTTGGTAATTTCAAAGGTTGCTAACTTTATTTATTTTATTATGATAGTAGTTAGTCTAGAATTTATTAGTGATGCCTAGAATTAATTAGTGTTAGTATTAGTGTTAGTTAATTAGAATTAATTAACTTTAGTTGTCATGAAGAGAATATTCCTTTTTAGTGGAGAGATTTCTTTCATAACTAATTAGATTTATTTCCCTCCTTAATTTGAATTTGAATTTGATGATGGAATGACACAATTAGTAATTTGAAATAATTACAAGCCAATGTATTGGACCACCTTGTCATGAAGAGAATTGAATTTCAAATCCCCTTAATTTATTCATACTTCTTTTCCAAGCAACACTAATTCATTTTTCCTCCTAAATTTAGATTTAGAATTTAATTTCTATTTCATTTTCTACCAAATCATTTTCTATTGGAGAACAAGGAGCTTGGAGCACAAGGACAAGGAGGAGCTTGAGGAGGAGTCTCATTCTTGGACGATCGTGTCCGACTCATCCCTTCCGTATCCAAATTCGAAATTCTCTAAAGAGGCTACCAAAATACTAGGTAATTCTCTAAATTTTACTAAATTCATGTTTAGAAACACCCCTTGGTCATGTAGGAACTCTCACATGGTTAAATTTGACTTTCCAATGGTAAATCTAGGCACTATGAGCCCTCAATTTGGTAGATCTAAGTTGGCGTCATAATTTTGGGACTCAAATTGGGGAAAACTTGATTTGTGTTCATTAATTGGATTTTTGTGTCCTCATGAGGACTATGGGGGTTTAATTGATTGTGTGTTGTTGTTGTGGTGTCCAAAGTTGGATACAGTGGGTGCGTATCATGAAGTGTCATGCTACATATAGGAGAAATTGGTAGAATTAAGGTTTTTGAGCTATTAGTGTTTAATCCTCTTAATTTGCATTAATTATAGTTACTCTAATTATATTTGATATGAATATTAGTGTTCCATTTGTTTTGGTTTGGTATATTATAGTGTAGAAGAGAGTATCATAGTATATCATGAGTGGTGTACTAAATGTTTGATGAATTTTCTATGCAAGTATTGTGTGTGTGTGTTAGTATTTAGTTGAGAGTGTGGTGTGCAATATGGATTATTGGGAAATTGGTGCAGGATTGGAATAGGTGTCGGGTTCAGTTCAAGTAGAGGAGTATTACATGAGGTGCATTGCTGGGAGAAAAAAAACTGAACTTGTGTTTAGTGAGATTGGTAATTGGTTTGAGCAGTCCACATATGAGATAGGTGCTCAATTGTATAATTTAAGTGAGGAGCAGCAGTCCAGTTTGATTATTGTTGTTGTGGCTTAGACTTTGTTCAGTTGAGGTTGCTGTTGTATGATTGCTTGGCAATAAGGAGGGGGTATTATGAAGCTAAGTGAGGCTAGTAGCTGTAGATGTGTATAGTTCAGTTCAGTTAGGGGTTCTGGAATTAGAAGTGCAATAAGTTACACAAGATAGCAGTAGGCACAACAATTAGCAGTAGGTCATGGCTTGCAAGTAGTTGGGGTGTATAAAGAGGTTGCAACAGAGAGGGGTAGCAATGCTTGACTACAGACATGTTATTGAACGATCGGGTTGCTGCACAAACATGAGGAATGCAGCAGTATAAATAAGAGCAAGTGTAACCATTGTGGAAGATGAGGCTCAAGTGTTGGGGTGTATCAGTGAGAGCTGATACCCTGATATCAGTTAAGTGATCTGTGAGCAGTTCAAGGATTTGATGCAGTGGTACAGGTATTTGGGGTTGGAGTGATGCATTAAGCCTGCTACACTGGACAGTGAACATAAGACTCATGCAATGAACTTGTATTGGGTAGTGCTTCATAATACTTTTAGTAAGGTTATAGGTAGGTTCAAGGAGGCTATGTAGGGTATTGATTCATATTAAGATATTGGAAGAACTAAGGTATTGTGGGTATGTCATAATAACTAGTATATAAGATACTTATATATAACTATAGTCTATAATAGGGTTGATACTTAGTACCCTATTCATATGATCAATGTATTGGTCTAGATAGGTGGATATTGGTATGGTTATGTTAAGTTCTAGGTAAGCAAGGGTAATGATTAAGGTATTAGCTATATACTAAAGTATTAATATATATCATAATAGTTACCAGGGTAAGGCAATTGTATATAGTATAAGTATCCCAATATACTAAGATACGGGATGATATATTGGATTATGGGTAAGATATTGGGTTCTAGGCCAAGGTATTACTAGGTAATATAGAGATAAGTGTGTATATAGATAATATAAGGTATATACCTACTAGTATAACCTATAAACCTAGGTATAACCTAGTTTTAACTAGTGTTGACTAGTTTGATCCTAAAAGTCAACTCATTAGGTAAATGAACCTAGAATCAAGGTATCGACCTAGTTTGAGTAGTATGACCTAATTCTGACCTAGAAATCTGGTTTTAACCTATTTAAGACTTATTTATGATTCCAAAATATTTTTTGACATTGATACATCATATATAGGTCCCTTGGACTATAGTTTAGACACTATTTGATATTTATTGGCCCGGACCTTAGGCGAGTACATTCTTTGACAATTTTTATTATTTTGATGATTACTATGATATCACTTTTGTAGTGTTATACTTGATTTCTGATACGATGGTACACGGGCTAGTATATTATATGGATTCTAGTCAGGAGATGTCACTCCCAGTGATTATATAAACCGTGAATCATCGTGCTCGTGTTATAATTCGTGCATTATGATTTACGTGTTATGACGTGTCATTATTGGATCTGTTGTACTAGTCGAGGAACGAGAAAGTATTAGTAGGTTATGTGAGCATACCCCATATCCGTGCATCATATCTAACCTTACACATCACGTATGGTTAGCCTGACATTTATCCGTGCATCATAGTTAATCGTATATGATTGTGCCTAACTCTATATTATATTTGTGCATCATAGCCAATCATATATGATCTAGCCTGATTCGTGTTCCCAAGCTGATCACATAACAAACTAATATTTCAAAGCACTTAGCTAGTTTACTTCTATTCTCTATTCCAGTTCATACTTGCTATTATTTACATTTATCTGCTTTTCACTGCTTATCATGTATCTGTGATATGATGATTGTCTCTCCTATTTACCTTACATCTCTAGTATTTTATTTCCATCATGTATATTCATTACTCACTATTTTATAGTCTTTATCAATATAATTGGAACTGCTGTTAGTTTATGTGCTTCGCTCCAATCCTGACTGGATAACATTTTCCAGTGTTGACTTCGGAGTAATGCTATAGTCATGACTACTTTTGCACTGTGGATCTAGTGGTGACCTCTGGTGATATATAGTCTAGTATTCATCTATCTCAGTGTCATATCTTAGTTTTATCTCTTTAGATTATTGTTGGATTATCTTCTTTATTTATTTCTCTTTTAGAATATTGTGATTGAGTACATGGTAGAACTAGTGTATTAATATTGATGACCTAGACAACGTTCTACTGTCGATGCTACGGCATAGGCTGGACGTACCCACATACTCGTACCCTGATCATGGGGTGCGGATCATGACATATTTTTTGGTAGCCTATGCAGGTCAGGCTTCGCAATTAGTGCGATATCGTGGTAGTGCAATGATTTAGTTGTACTACTGCGAGCCTGCGATAAGATATAGGATATAGGATTTAGGATGAGAGAATACTCAATCACAAATTATGATTTCTTGAAAGATTCATGAGATGATCCTTGAGAATCTTACTATAACTTTGTTTTGAATACTTGTTTCTTTTTACTTTCACTTGTTCATTGTTGAATTTAATTCTTGATGTTCGTTGTTGATTTTGATTCTTGTATTGAGATAAATTTTATGGACTGAGTTAAGGTATATTTTGATGTCATATATTGATAAGGACAGTGAAAAAGGTAACCGTCTGCCTTAGTTATGGAGTCTAGAGTTTATTGCAGCTATATTAGCTGGCGTGGCGAATATATAGAGCCAATTTTGGATATACTTATCTTGGTTATGGAATCTAGAGTTCTCGCAGCCATGCTAGCTAGCAACGCAAGAATTTTAGACAACATGATTGGAGAGGTATATACCTTAGATATGGACTCTATAGTTTATCACAGCTATGCTTACTGGCGTTGAGAAGATTCTGGGTAACACGATTTCAGATAAACATGTATAATTATCATATTGTATCTTAAATTGGTTCTTAACATATCATCATGCCACTACCATATTTCTAGCATATGGGTATTTTTGTCATTTGTCAATATTTATATATATTGTGTTATATTTATATATAATATATATATATATATGTATATATTGTAACTAATAATATTGTTGGTTAGTGGACTAGACTTGACATGACCATAGACTCAACACTTAGATTAGTCACATTAGCCTAGAATTTAGACATCCATTTTCAGTAATTAGAAGTTAGTTAAATACCTCATTAGGGATATAAATTTCTCCATAATTAGTTAGTCATCATGACAACCCAATAGGGACATTATGGACTTTTTGGCATGAACCAAAAACTTAGTCATGGCCGGCCCTAATTTAGGGGGAGAGACTCTCTCTCCTCTCATTCTTTATTCCAAATATTCCCTAATTTAGTTCTTCACCAAATCCCTTCATTCCTCCACCAAATTTTATCAAATTAATTTTAATCCCTCTTATTTCCATCATCTAAGAGGTCTGGAAGCTTGGATTGCAAGGAGCATTAGAGAAGGAGGTTGGCTAGAAACTCGTGTCCAAATCGTGTCCACTTGGTTTTGCATTGGGAATCCATCTCCCAATAGGTAAAATTTGAAAAGTCTCTCTCTAATTAGTTTTATTTAGTGTTTTAGAATATTTAGAATATTTAGAATGTACCCATGCATTAGGGCTACCCATAGGGAGGAGTTTGAACTCCTATTGACCCTATTTGTGATTTCTCATTGAGTTTGGTATCCATTTTGGGAAAAATCCGAGAATGGGACACCAAGTGTTTGTCATTAGGTTTGGTAGACCTAATTAGAGTTAGATTGGTCATATGGGGTTATATACGTGTCCATAATTGGATTTGGGTAGGCCGTATTATGATACGGTGTGATACAAAGCTCTAATTTAGGTTTTTTGTGCTTATGAGTATATTTTCTCTCTAATGTCCATTGTAACAAATCATATTAGATATATAGTTATATTTGATATGTATATTCATTATTAGTAGAGTATTTGGGGATTTGGGCATGAGATTGATAGTGTATCATGACATTATAGAGAGTATCTTGATTTGTGCACTCAAGGTGCTTCATGAATTGACTAATATTAGAATATACCTATTTAGATGCTATATTCATATGACATTGTATACATATACATATATAAATCTATATATATATACTAGTGTGCATATATTATCTAATGAGTGAGTGTATTTATGCACATGCAAGTGCTGTACGAGAGTGTTGGGTTCTTATTGCACTGTGTGCATACAGGTGCTCAGGTTTTCAAGTTCAATGAGGTTGCAGCAGGTATTGGAGGGATATTAGTTGGTAGTATCATGAAGGTTGATACAAGCTTGTGTGGACTAATGGGTGTATAGAGGCAGTAGGGGTTATCCTGAACTGAGTTCAAGTAATGGTGTGCCTGCACGACACAGCTGGATGAGTTGCACAATTGTGCATTGCTGGAGCACATCTGCCCAGAGGCAGAGGGGCACTTGTGTGGAGTGCACATTGTTTGCAAGCAACATAAGTTATGACTTAAGTGATTGCAGACTTGGTGTCAAGTATTGAGTGTAAGTATGATACTCAATATATCATGATTGCGAGGTAAGTGAGTGTCAGGTTGCTAGCTGGGGTGTATCAGTGTGGTTGGGACACAAGAGTGCATAGGCAAGATTTGAGATATAGCAAGAAATTAGAGGGAGAGAGGATAGCAGTATAAATTGCAGTAAACAACTGTAGTAGTGTCACACCCCAGTCCCAAAATACGCAGGTCTAGGAATACATAACACGTCCAGCCGTATGTATACGAACTCCAATATATGGAAACCATATACACACGTACGCTGTTCATGAATATCCAATCCACCAGTGGTAATATACTGTCACAACAAGTCACATGCAATCTAGATCTCATCCACAGCACAAATAATCAGAAGGAATAAAGAGCTGAATAATATCAAAGATGAGTATCAAGTCTGATAGTCAGGTGGAAACAAATCCACTACAAAATGACTATACTGAAATAGTGGTAATATAATCACAGCTACTCCAAAGGTAAGACCTCCTCAGTCGGGTAAGTAGCATCTGGTCCAGGTCCGTAATCCTGCGGATACTCCTGCACGTCCATATCTGGAAAGGGACCAGGTCCTCAGAGGGACGTAACAAGATACATAATAACATGCCAATAAAGTACTAAAAAGTAAACATCCAATGGGTCGCCTAACCATCTAAGTGAATGCAGTTTGAGAATAACTTTATACCAAGTGGGCTATCTGGCTAAAAATATAGGATTGGCGTGACTCTCTCGGAGAGTCAGGGGCCTCAAAGCATGTCGTCTTTTGAACGGCAAAGGCCGCCAATTGAAATAAATGGGTCATCACCGTCCGTATCTTCAGTGGAGCTTCCAGGTTACAGAAAAAAAAGTGCAAGAGAGCCCAAATGACTTACTTGTTGTTCTCCCCATCCCATGCTCTAAGCATGCCATATACATGACACGATAATACCTCTAATAACTGCCAGGTCTACTAGCATGCAAAATTTCTATTAGCAGTTATTCCTAACGCACGTCCATACGTACAGGAGGCCAGACCTGTCACGCAGTCCATGATCTATATGAGACTCATAATTCGTGTAACAACTGTGTCACGGCCAATGAACCTAATGATGCTCCATAATACTGGGGGGGGTCTGATAAAGTAGGTCCAAAAATATACCTACATAAACATCTATATAAGCAGAATTAAATATGCATGTATCAACTAGAATGTACATAATCATACTATGGCAAGGTATACTTGCCGAGCAAAAAGTTCTGTATAGCACGTCCAAATAGTATTTTAGTTTGTTGTAAGAAGAAGTGGGGTTAGGGTTTGGAAGAGTTGTAAACATATATATAGGGATAAGGAGGCGGTGGGGTTACTTAGTGTTTAAGAAACTACTGCTGCTGTTTCTTTCTTCTCATTGGTTTAGGTTTCGGTTGAGGAGAGTTTAGTAAAAACATAAAGATAAGAGGCAGTGGTATTGCTGCTGATATTTACTTCATATAAGCGGTGGAAGTTATATTTTTACGCGCGGAGTGTTGTTTTACGCGCGGAGCGGTGGAAGTTATGTTTTTACGCGTGGTGAAGGGATTTAGGCGGTGAGGGCTTTTACGCTTGGGTTTGTTTTACGCGTGGAGTTATTTTATGCGCGTAGAAGAAAAAAGTAAAGTTGGTTTTTGCTACTGATACTGTTGATATTTTTCTAATGGGTTTGGATTTGAGGTTAACGGGTTTCGAGTTGAGATCCAATAGGAATCCAAACCAATTTTCTTTTATTTCCTTTTTCTTTCTTTTTCTAATAAACTATATATATATATATATATATATATATATATATATATATATATATATATATATATATATATATATATCCAGAATTTATATTGGTGCATGTGCAACTGTCCAAAGGGTCTCCTACATGGAATAAATTAGGAAAAATTTATAATGGCCCCATAAATCTTCTATTTACAAACACCTAAATTAAAAATTAATAAAAATCTATTTCTTCTATTTTAGCTCATAATTACTAATTAAATTAATACGGTCTTCAGAATTAGGGGTTTTACATTCTACCCAACTTATAAAAATTTTGTCCTCGAAATTAAAACTAAGTCCCGGTAGAAAGTTAAGAATGGTAGGAGATATTAACAAAGTAAATTTATATCTTGGTCTATGAATAGGTTCGAAAAACGTTTGCGCATGTCATCCTCACGTTCCCAAGTAGATTCTCCTGGCGCGCCATGCTTCCATGCCACGCGGACCAAGGGAATAGACTGGTTCCTCAATGCTTTCTCTCGACGATCGAGGATTCTCACGGGTTGCTTTTGATAAGACAAGCTCGGCCCAATGGTGATCTCTGAATGGTCCAAGACATGACTGTTGTCTGCCACATATCGCCTGAGCTGCGATACATGGAATACGTCATGTACTCCCTCAAGTGAAGGTGGTAGCGCGAGTCGATATGCCACTTCTCCCACTCTCTCTAGCACGTCAAATGGTCTAATTTACCTTGGACTCAACTTGCCGCGCCCTCCGAATCGAATGGTGCCTTTGGTAGGTGATATCCTCAAGAAGACATGATCGCCCTCTTTAAATTCCAAGGGACGATGATAAAGGTCTGCCCATTGTTTCTGCCTGTCCTGCGCTGCTCGCAAGTGTCCTTGTATCTTCTTAACTATTTCAACGGTATTGACTACTAACTCTGGTCCCAGAATCTGACATTCTCCTACGTCACTCCAACACACAGGAGACCTACACTTTCTTCCATATAATGCTTCAAATGGAGCCATCTGGATGTTCGCCTGATAGCTATTATTGTAGGAAAACTCCACAAGGTGAAGGTAGACCTCCCATGATCCTCCAAAGTCTAACATACAAGCTCTCAACATATCTTCCAACATCTGAATAGTACACTCTGACTGCCCATATGTCTGTGGGTGGTAAGATGTACTAAACTTCAGACGAGTTCCAAGACTTTCTTGCATGCTCCTCCAAAAATGTGATGTAAAGCGTGAATCTCTGTCTGATACAATGCTGACTGGTATGCCGTACAATCTCACGATCTGCTTCATATATAGATCAGCCAAAACTTCTGTAGATTGGCCAACTCTAAAAGGTAAGAAATGGGCTGATTTGGTGAGTCGATCTACTATTACCTATACTGCATCTTTACAACTTGGACTTTTGGAAAAACCCGTAACGAAGTCCATAGTGATGTGTTCCCATTTCCACTCTGGAATTGAAAGTGGTTGCAATAACCCTGCTGTTCTCTGGTCCTCCATCTTTACTTATTGACATACCAAATATTTAGCTACAAAGCGAGCTATCTCTCTTTTTATTCCATGCCACAAAAAGTGTTGTCGTAAATCATGATACATCTTGGTACCTCCAGGATGAATAGAATATATCGAACTATGAGCTTCTGTCATCAGCTCCTATCGAATCTCTCCATTTGGAACATAAAGACGATTACCACATCGTAATGTCCCGTCATCATGAATGCGCAGTCCTGTCTGTTCTTCGGCCTCTGTCATTTCCTTTAATCTTCTGAATCTGGCGTCTGTAGGCAAAGCCGCCTTGATCCTCTCTACTAGTGATGATTGTACTTGCAAATTGGCTAGTGTCCCGTCTGCTCCGGGTAATATCACTTCAATGCCAAGATATTGCAAGTCCTCCAATAATTCTCTCTGTGTCGTTAAGAAGTAAGCTGCTGGCTTCCGGCTTAACGCGTCTGCTACAACGTTAGCCTTTCCTAGATGATAATGTAGCTCTATCTCGAAATCTTTTATCAACTTAAGCCATCTACGTTGCCTCATATTTAACTCCTTCTGCATGAAGACATACTTGAGGCTTTTGTGGTATGTATAGATCTCCACTCGTTCCTCATATAAGTAATGTCTCCATAGCTTTAAAGCAAATACAACGGCTGCAAGTTCCAAGTCATGAGTTGGTTAATTCTTCTCATGTACTCATAATTGTCTAGATGCATATGCAATCACCTTGCCATGCTGCATCAATATGCGTCCCAAACCTTTTCCTGATGCGTCACTGTAGATCACATAGCCTCCTGATCCTGATGGAATAGTCAATATTGGTGCTGAAGTCAGTCGCTTCTTTAACTCCTCGAAAGCGACTTGACACTCGTTGGTCCCTATGAACTCTTGATCTTTGCAAGTCAACCGAGTCATAGGTGTTGTTATCCTTGAGAAGTTCTCTACGAACCGTCGGTAATATCTCGCAAGCCCAAGGAAACTTCTTACTTCCGCTGCTGATTTAGGAACAGGCCATGTCTCGACTGCTGAGATCTTTGCTGGATCAACCGAAATACCCTCTCCTGTAATGACATATCCAAAAAATAAAACTTTGTTCAAGAAAAACTCATATTTACTGAGCTTCACATATAGTTGCTCTCTCCTCAAGGTCTCTAGAACAATCCGCATGTGCTTTTCGTGCTCCTTGTGGCTCTTTGAATAGACAAGTATATCATCTATGAAGACGACCACGAACTGGTCCAAATACTGATGGAAGACTCGATTCATTAAGTCCATAAAGATAGCTGGAGCGTTGGTCAATCCAAATGGCATGACCAGAAACTCGTAGTGCCCATATCTTGTCCGGAATACGGTCTTCGGAATGTCCTCCTTCCGTACTTTCACCTGGTGATATCCCGATCTCAAATCTATCTTTGAGAATATCTTGGCTCCACTAAGCTGATCAAATAGGTCATTAATGCGTAGCAATGTATATTTATTCTTTACTGTCACTACATTAAGGCCCTATAGTCAATGCACATACGTACTGACCCATCCTTCTTAGGTACAAACAACACTGGTGCTCCCCAGGGTGATGCACTTGGTCGGATGAAACCTTTCTCTTCTAGTTCTTTCAATTGTGTCTTCAGTTCATCCATCTCCTTCTTCGCCAGTCTATAAACATGTGATGCTATAGGTGCTGCTTCCGGTGTTAATTCAATTGAGAATTCTACGTCTCTATCTTGGGGTAGGCCTGGCAATTCTTCTGGAAAAATATCTTAGAATTATGAAATAATAGGATGATAGATAACATCGTCCATTGCGAGTTGCATACCATCATGGATTTTTGTGGATCCTCGTGCAAACTCAAGTTCAAGCTGGCCGGGTACCTTAAAAAGAATGCTTCCTCCAAAACAATCGAAGAAAGCGTGGTACTTGCTCAACCAGTCCATTCCAAGCACAATATCAAAAGTTAGCATAGGAGGACTAAGAGTCGGGCGTTCATCTCTCTGCCACGTATCACTATAGGACACGATCTACAAATTCTACTAATAGGTACAACTCCTCCCCCGGTAAGAATTCTAACACAACTAGATAAAGGTGTAGAGGCAATGTTGTATTTTACAATAAATCTAGATGATATGAATGAGTGGGTGACTCCCGTATCAAACAATGTCACAGCAGGAAAAGTAAAAACAAGAGTGATACCTGCTATGACATCAATCTCCTGATCCATGTCATCTACTTCCATTGCAAAAGCTTGCCCATTCCTCGGTGGCTGTCTATGACTAGCTCTCAGGTACTGTTCCTCCTAGGTAGGTAGCGGTGGTACTCGCTGAAATCCTCCTGCTGCCGGAGGTCGAGGTGCTCCTGGTCTAGCCATCTGTTGAGCTGGCTTTGGTGCTGGAAGTGCTAATCTCTGTGTTGGCGGTGTTAGGGTTAATGTTTGTTATTTTGGACAATCTCTAGCCAAATGCTGTCCGGAACCACATCGTAAACACTGTCCTAAGCGATTCCGACAATCTCTCAAAATGTGTCCGATTTTTCTATAATAATTACATTGGGGTTTCTCCGGAATCTGGTATGGTCCGGCTCTGTGTTGCTGATGCTGCTAAGCTAAAGGATGTCTAATAGGTCCTCCTTGTTGTGTCCTGGTCGATCCCTGCTGTATCCTTACTGGTCCTTGTTGTGTCCTCAGCTAACCTCCTTTTCCTCTGCTGATGGTCTCTTGCAATCTGGCTTCTGTTAGTAACTCGACATAAGAGATTCGGGACTGGGAGCTTGTATAATATTGGAGCTCCTGAGTTAGTCCGCGATGGAACCTCTTAGCCTTGGCCAAGTCATCTGGAATCAGGGCAGGGCCATATTTACTTAGGCGACTAAACTCGGCATCGTACTCGTCAACTGTTCTGTTCCCCTGTTCCAGGTGAAGAAACTGATCGTATAATGCATCTCTGACGGTGTCCAGGAAGTACTTCCTCTCAAAGCACTCCAAGAATTGCTCCCATGTCTGGTATGTACCCAGCTGGCGCTCCATGAATTTCCACCAGTGATGAGCATTACCATCTAGAAGCGTCCTTACACCCGTCATCCACAGCTCTGTAGGTAGCTGCGATGCTTCTAATAACTTCTGAGTGTGAGTGATCCAGTTGGTAGTTTCTTCTGGACTTTCAATGCCTTTGTACGGCCTTGAACCCATCTGTATAAAGTCCTTTACTGAACCAACTCTAGCTCGAGGTTCTAGAGCTAGTGCTTGAGCTGGTACAGTAGTCTTTGCAGCCATTCTCTTAAGTGCTGCTAAGAACTCCTGTCTTTGTTCTGCTGCTTGCTGCCTCTGCTCTGCAGCTAGTGTGGCGGCCTGTTGTCGCTGTTCCTGCATTATCATCTGGAAGAATTGGAACAATTGTGCCTGGCCATCCTGCGATGTCGATGAGACTGGAAGGGTCCCATTAGGTGGAATGGAAAGATCAGATGGAACTGGATTATGAATCTGTCCATCTGGTCCTGAAAGCCTAGGATTTGCTGAGGTCTCTCCTTGAGTCTGACCATTGACTCCAGGAGTTGTGTCACCATCGACGATAGTATATTCTTTCTGCATATCCATCTTTCTGCAGGTGATGTACACAACGTTTAGACGAAGTATGGGAATCAAACAGGGTGCAAGTATTTAAATAGAATATAGAAGTATGAAATATGCTGGGGAATTATCTGTGTAGTCAAAACCTACAACATACATGAAGTCTCTCCTGTGAAAAACAGGGACTTAAGGTAGTAGGCGTAAAATAGAGGTTGCTAAGTTTGTCTGCGTAAAGCAGAGAATCAAGGGAGTTTGGCGTAAAACATAGATTTCAAAATTGTCAGCGTAAAGCATGACTTCAGAGCTGTCTGCGTAAAAGTTTGTGTAAAAAGTCTGCGTGTAAAAGCTGTATAAAATTTGTGCGTAAAAGATCTGTGCGTAAAAAGTTACTATGCATCCAGCGTAAAGGTTTCCTACGTAAATTCTGCTATTCTTCTAGCATAAAATCTAAAATATATTGCAGTGTAAAGTTGTATGAGGAACTCTTCGTATTTCCTTGGATGAATTTGTCAGTCAAATCAGTGAACCTGACGTCTGACAAAAGTACCGCACGAAGATCGAGAGGACGGCTGTGATGATGATTTTTTACAGAGACCCAGGTTGTCATTTAGTGACATATCTGATACAAGTTATTTTTACGCATCCAAAGGAAGGAAAGGGAGTCTCTGAATACGCTGCCTACATAAATGGATTTTACGCTCAAAATAAAACAAAATCAGATGCCACGCCAAAAGCTGTTTCTTGCACAAGGCTCGAGGCATATCTCTGCATTTAATGCATGAGATTTGGTTCTTGACTGGAAAAGCTAAAGCTATGCCAAATACGCTTATCTCACCATCCTTACATTTTACGCCAAATCAGGCTACTCTACATTGGTTATCTATTATTCATGAATCATCAAGTTTACGCAGGACGGTTACCTACGTAGCTTTCATGCCATGATCTTATAAAGGGACATGTATCATACGCGGATTGAACGTGGGTAGCAGTTGTCATAACTGCAGCGTAAATGAGGCAATCTTCTTCATAGTTTGCCCTTTTACGCCAACAAGATAGTGATTTGGCTTTTACGCCTGCTAGGTAAAGGGTCTGGTCACAGCATAAAGGGTCCTTGGCGTAAACTTTATTTTACACAAAACATAGGATGGTTGAAAGAAAGAATGGGGTTTAGTCAAGTGTAGATGAGATCCTTATACTCTATTCCTATATGCAGGCTTGTTTGGTACAGTTACGTAACTAAGACAATATATTCTTGACCTGCATGGGCCACCACCAAAAACATGTCACGCCCCAGTCCCAAAATACGTAGGACTAGGAATACGTAACACGCCCAGCCGTATGTATACGAACTCCAATATCCAATCCACCAGTGGTAATATACTGTCATAACAAGTCACATGCAATCTAGATCTCATCCACAGCATAAATAATCAGAAGGAATAAAGAGCTGAATAATATCAAAGATGAGTATCAAGTCTGATAGTCAGGTGGAAATAAATCCACTACAAAATGACTATACTGAAACAGTGGTAATATAATCACAGCTACTCCAAAGGTAAGACCTCCTCAGTCGGGTAAGTAGCATCTGGTCCAGGTCCGTAATCCTGCGGATACTCCTGCTCGTCCATATCTGGAAAGGGACCAGGTCCTCAGAGGAACGCAACAAGATACATAATAACATGCCAATAAAGTACTGAAAAGTAAACATTAAATGGGTCACCTAACCGTCTAAGTGAATGCAGTTTGAGAACAACTTTCTACCAAGTGGGCTATCTGGCTAAAAATATGGGATTGACGTGACTCTCTCGGAGAATCAGGGGCCTCAAAGCATGTCGTCTTTTGAACGACAGAGGCTGCCAATTGAAATAAATGGGTCATCACCGCCCGTATCTCCAGTGGAGCTTCCGAGTTACAGAAGAAAAAAGTACAAGGGAGCCCAAATGCCTTACTTGTTGTTCTCCCCATCGCATGCTCTAAGCATGCCATATACATGACACGATAATACCTCTAATAACTGTCAGGTCTACTAGCATGCAAAATTTCTATTAGCAGTTATTCCTAACGCACGTCCATACGTACAGGAGGCCAGACCTGTCACGCAGTCCGTGATCTATATGAGACTCACAATTCGTGTAACAACTGTGTCACGGCCAATGAACCTAATGATGCTCCATAATACTGGGGTGGTCTCATAAAGTAGGTCCAAAAATATACATACATAAACATCTATATAAGCAGAATTAAACATGCATGTATCAACTGGAATGTACATAATCATACTATGGCAAGGTATACTTGCCGAGCAAAAAGTTCTTTATAGCACGTCCAAATAGTATTTTAGTTTGTTGTAAGAAGAAGTGGGGTTAGGGTTTGGAAGAGTTATAAACATATATATAGGGATAAGGAGGCGGTGGGGTTACTTAGTGTTTAAGAAACTACTGCTGCGGTTTCTTTCTTCTCATTGGTTTAGGTTTCGGTTGAGGAGAGTTTAGTAAAAACATAGAGATAAGAGGCAGTGGTATTGCTGCTGATATTTACTTCATATAAGCGGTGGATGTTATGTTTTTACGCGCGGAGTGTTGTTTTACGCGCGGAGCGGTGGAAGTTATATTTTTACGCGTGGTGAAGGGATTTAGGCGGTGAGGGCTTTTACGCTTGGGTTTGTTTTACGCGTGGAGTTATTTTCCACGCGTAGAAGGAAAAAAGCAAAGTTTGTTTTTGCTACTGCTACTGTTGATATTTTCCAAATGGGTTTGGGTTTGAGGTTAACGGGTTTCGTGTTGAGATCCAATAGGAATCCAAACCAATTTTCTTTTATTTCCTTTTTCTTTCTTTTTCTAATAAACTATATATATATATATATATATATATATATATATATATATATATATATATATATCCAGAATTTATATTGGTGCATGTGCAACTGTCCAAAGGGTCTCCTATATGGAATAAATTAGGAAAAATTTATAATGGTCCCATAAATCTTCTATTTACAAACACCTCAATTAAAAATTAATAAAAATCTATTCCTTTTATTTTAGCTCATAATTACTAATTAAATTAATATGGTCGTCAGAATTATGGGTTTTACAAGTAGAGTGTCAGTCCATGGGAGCAATAGTACCATCAAGTGTTTTGAACACTGGTAGCAGCAGCAACAGGGGAAACTGGTAGTAGCAACAGCTACTTGTTGCTGTCTGCAAGAGCAACAACAGATTAGTGTTAGCTGAGGGAAACTTGGGTGTATGAGATTGGAGATGTATGGTTGTTTGTGTTAGTTGATGTACCAATACTGCAGTGCATCAGTTGCCCACAGTAGAGCCTACGTGTGGTATTAGGCTCGAGGGAGATATATGCAGTCCATATGTGTGGTTCACTGCAGAATTAGAGATTCAGTGAGTGTTAGGGCACTCGAGAGTTCCAGGTGACTAGTGAAGGGCTCAGGTAGGTGTAATCCGTGTACATATACACAGGTGGGGGAAACCAAGTGGCTTTTGGATGTGATCTGTAGTGCCAGGCCTAGTGTCACGTCCCAGAACCAGAATACTGGAGAGCGGGGGAGTGACTCAGCCAACTACACCTTGCAGAATACCAAAGTAAGCCACAATATGCTAAGGTTGTCAAGAGACAAGGGGGTGCATGCTACAATCAAGTCACCTAGCGTCAAGAACATCTATGTCTCAATCATCAACTAAGAAATAATAAGAATGAATATGTAAGATAAAGCAGTTAGGCATCCCTGACGCTCTATCAGAATGATTATGAAACTAGTTATACATGATGGTATACTAGTGCATTATCAAGAGTACATGACTGTAAGTCAGTTGCGGTCTGAATAATATACAATCATGTAGAGGAACTAATATCCAGATAAACTGGCTAACAAGTATCGTCGGCTAAACGCCAAAAGGTAAAACAGAATTATACTCATAGTGGGGAAGAAGAAACCCACTCAAGTTCCTCGGCTGACATCCTCCTGGTGTGCGCCATCAGACATATACATGACATGATCCTTGGGCTCTGCTACTAAACTTAGCCAAACAAAACCAGCAGGGTCAGGCCCCGATAGCAAGTACCACAAAGGAGCACAAGTGAATGAAGCTAAAACCAATAAAGTACATAAAATAGGATAATTCGTGCCATAACTATAAGCGTATGACCTTTCTTCGGAGCAGTATGACACCCCTACAACCAAACAAGGAACAAAAGGTGCCATACTACTCCGAGATAGGGTACGACTAACCAATTATGAACACGATGAAGACACAACACATCAATATAATCAAGGACACACATGCCATAATACAAGCTAAGATATATGTATAATATGCAGCATCGGTACATGACCTATTGTGTCACATTGGCGCAACCCTACAACCAAACAAGGACAAGGGTTAAACCATCGTACCATAATAGTTCATGTCCCTAGACTACCAGCACATACTCATTTAATCGGCTAATCAATCCTACGACTTGATACGTGGAGTCTGGATTATCCCAGAGGTATTATGCATATAGGAATCATCTGATCGAACCGGGTACTAGCAGGGTTAGCCGAGCCATAAATCATCGCATAGCACATAGTAGTATGCACCGGTCCCTCCTAAGGCCACCGTGCTAAGATCGCATAGAACACATAGTATCATATAATAGTCGGATATTGCCATCCACTAATGAGAATTTAAACAATATCCATGGGGACTAGCCTGCACTCCCCAATTCAGATGACTAGAGGTGGCTAGTTAGGCACGATCTCGAGATTCCATTCCCTTCCCATGCTCTACAAGTTTTAGTTGCCTAGTTAACCCTACTATTAGTTGGAATCACATTACGTGGTCACATGTTACTCCCCTTATATGTCATACCATATTACAGTCCATGCTATATACGAATCCACTTTATCACTTGGCAGTTCAATTTAAATTTACCCTAGCGTGATGCAACAATCAATCAAGTCCTAGCCATGCTTTGGTAGTTGACCCACATACCATGTCTGTATTGGGGAATTAATATAATAATATAATATATCGCGTAGTATATGAGGCATTCTCGATGCACAACCCAAAACATGTAATCTCATAGCACGTAGCAAGCTATGTCGCAGTTTAGTGCACATTTATAATACACGTACACGTAGCACGTAGTAATTATATCGGCACAGAAATAAGAAATTGGGTCGAATCACCAAACTTACAGTTGGTCATATGAGTCTTATCACATGGGGATGCTTGGTCAAAATATAATCTCCTCAAATCAGGTACACCGGCTATCGATCAATGACTTTGTCGCGAAACATGAGTAAGGAAAAAAGTGCGAACCACTCTGGAGCAGATCCACAATCCTTAAACCAAACAAGAACCGGGATTACAGATCATCTTCCGAGCATAACTATGTAATCTGCGTTCACTTTGGGTTGCCACATGGCCTATTATAGCATATAATCATACTATGCACATAGTCAGTTCTGGCACATAGCCAGGTCTAACACAGTATGGTTACTAAGTCTATTTCTTCCTTATGATCAATAACACACAATTATCAAGACCAACCATATAGAGAAAAGAAATATTTCAAACAAAATAATTAAACTCAAGAAATCATAGAATTTGTACATAGATTACTAGGGTCGCATAGTATCACATGCGCACATGAGAAGTGCATGAATGAATTGCCGCATGGTCAGGCCGCATGCATTGACCAGGCGCATGAGCACTGGCCGCATGGACGAGAGCACTGGCCGCATGGATGAGTTGGCCGCATATGTCTCCAGGCCGCATGGACTGCTGTCGCATGAGGCAGGTGCCGAATAGGGGTCAGCGCCGCATAGCGTCAAGGCAAAGTCCACTCCTTGGAACAAGTGCCAAAGTGACGTGCATTAAATGCGTGTCAGTGAAGTGACATAAAGAGTGATGTGACATAAAGTTGTCAGAAAGAAAAGAAAAAACCATAAAAAGATGCACCAAGGATGCACCAAGGATGCGCCAAAGTTCAGAGTCATGCGTCCAAGGGAAGGTAGCTGCATGCTCTGCTTGCCGGATAAGTTCGATGTCGCATGGAGTTCGATGCCACATGGAGTAACTTTTGGACTTAGCAAATTTCTTATTTGTTCAGCGAGTGAATGCACAAAGTGTTCAAGGATACTTGTGTAGACCAGCAGTCATGCGTGCAACAAGATGGATACATGTTGGTTGGCTATGCGACAAAGAGTCCAACCGCATAAAAATCATGCCGCATGGAAGTCTCAGTCGCATATTGCGCTGGCCGCATGACAACTTCGTCTTCTCCAGACAACAAGTTCAATCATGGCAAAAAAAGCTCCAAAAACCCAAAATTATTTTCTTCATAAAACTTTATTTTGAGTCCAAATCAAGTGAAACAAAAGCCAAAAAGTTCGAAATAAAATGCTCTAACATAAAGAACAACTAGTTTTAGAAAACACTAAGTTTTAGTAGATCAAAACCAAGAAAAACTCATAGAACACATAAAAATCCAAATCTTGAACTCAGATCTACAAAAATCTACACATCAAAATCCAAAATTCCAAGAAATAAATATAATCAACAACTCAAGGAGAACATTTTCCATAAACCACATTTTTAAAACAACATATATATGAAAATCTGAAAATCTATGGCTTCACCACTTTGAGCAAGATGTACTTGCCTTGGTGGACTAACAAACCTCTTCCTAGAACCAAGTCTAGGGTTAGGGCTAGGGCTTCGGCCAAGGGGAGCTCTTGAGAGAAGAAGAAAGAAGAAAGAAAGTGGAAATGAGAAAGAATGAGAGAGGAGAGAGAAAATGACATATATATACCAAGTGGAGAAATGAGGTTAGCCCTAGGATTAAGTCATGACACTCTCCAACCAATCTCAACCATCCAAAATAGTCTTAGTGGTTCCAAGAGTGAACCGGGTCTGGTATCCATCCTAGATACGGGTCCTAGAACGGGTCCATGGTAATTGCCAAGATGTTCACTATTGGTCTCGGATAGTCTCCCATAATAAACATGAATATAATTAAATAAATATAATATAATTAACATGAACCTACATGTAAATACAACATGAATACATCTACAGAATTTTTTTAAATATCATAAATTCAAGAAATACCAAATCTGGAAATAAGTGTGACACCTGGGGATGGGATTGATACCAAGGAGTGTGGCAGGGAAGCAGTTAGAATAGTGTTGTTGTATCATAAGAATTATCTTGCAAGCCTGGGTTTGTAGAGTAGCAGTATCTTGGTGCTAGTACTACAAGTTTAGATGTTGAGTTATGGTTAAGTAGCAAATAGATGAATCCTAGTATGGCTCTCAGAGTAAGGTATTGAAAGTATATGACACTTAATGTATCCAATTCAGGGTGCAGGTGTAAGAATAGGAGTATGTGAGTTTTCTATAACAGATATTGGTGCACTAGTGGGTGGAGTGGCTGAAAGGAGTGTTAGTGCCAGAGTCAGTGTGTAAGAAGATAGGTATTGTTATTAGTCTTGAATCAAGTTCAGATATGGGTATTATGATACTAGTAGTTTGAAGGTATTGATTATATGAATGACTATATATATTATGTGATACTTAGTACCATATTATTGAGTATTAACTCAAATACCTAGGGATAAGCTAACACTAGTTGTATTAGCTAGTATAGTCTCACAATAGCTATGTATTAATTATTATGGACTAGTATATCCCAGTAAGAACTAGAAAACTTAGCAAAGCAAGGTAATGACCTAGTTAACCTTATGTAGACCAAGAAATGTTCTAGAAACATCATCATAGCTAGTTATTCATGATTATCATTTCTTTTCACCCATTAACACTAATAATTTATATTTAGGTCTTTGTGATATTATTTTGAATCCCGATTCTCATTCGTTGCTAAGGGCCACATGCGAGTATATTCTCTGACAATTTTTGATGATTACTACGAGTCTAGTTTGTATAAGTGTTATACTTAATTTTTGATACAGTGGATGCACGTGCTAGTATCATAGATACTTATCATGAGGAGTCGTGATTGGTTCCATCGTACTAGCCGAAGACGGAGAAATATTAGCAAGTTATGTGATCATACCCCACCTTACATGCATCATAGCTCACCTCACATCTCACGTAGGGTGAAGCCTGACCATATTATATGCCTCATAGCCTGTTATATATGATTAGCCTGACTCTTGCTCGAATCATAGCTAACCACATGGTTAGCCTGACCTCACATGTATCATAGCCAATCATATATAACAAGCCCGATCTAGTCCCAAGCCGATCACATAATAAAATAATATTTTAAGGCACTCGGTCAGTATTTCTATTCCTTTATTCCAGTTCATACTTTGCTAGTATTCACATCTATCTGTTTTCACTGCTTACTTTTACCAGTATCCTTATTGCTAGTTATTTCTCTATGATACGATGATTGGCTCTCTAGTTTTCTTTATATTCCAGTATTTTATTCCATCATGTATATCCCTTACTCACTACTTTATAGTTTTTATCAATGTAATTGAAATTGCTGTTAGTATTTGTGCTTTGCTCCAATCCTGACCGGATAACATCTTTTAGAGGACTTAGAGGACTTTTGTCCTACTTTCTATGGCCCAGGAGTAGATAAGGGGTACATCTAGGAGCCTCAGGAGGAGCCTCCTGAGCCACTTCCTATAGAGGAGACACCAATAGCGACTTAGCTAGTTATATTATATTGTACTGGATATGTCTCCAGTCTTAGTACATTGAGTTATTTTTGTTTATGAGATTATCTACTCTTAGACTTGTTGTTAATGTTTAAGATATTTATTTCTAAACTTATGTGTTGGAACTTCTTTATATCATTTTATATATTTATCGTGCCATTCATCTTCCTATAGATATCCTTGCGATTGAGTATTGGTTGTGATATTACTTTTATATTCATCTTGTCCTCCTTATGGGGTTGAGATAGTTTACAGGTTATATATTATTGTGAGATGTGTTAGTTTATATTGTGACCTAGACAGCGTTCTACCGTCGATGCTGCAGCGTAAGCTGGACCTACCCACGACTCATGCCCAATTTTTGGGTACGGGTCGGGACACATTTTTATGGTAGCCCATGCAGGTCTATAGTCGCAACTAGTATGATATCGTAGTAGTGCTCAGACTTAGAGTACTATTATGAGCCTGCTATAGGATATATGATATAGGATGGGAGTATACTCAATTACAACTAGGAAACTTCCAACTATTGATTTACTATCCTTATCATTTTGAATAATTACTTTCTTTGAATATTACTGTCCTTCTTTGATGATATTGTATCTTGTGCCATATTTGACTTCTTCTTGTGCAATCTGTCTTTAGGATGCCGTCGAAGACCAAATCACAGAGATCAAGACCCGTAGATTTAGAGAGGTCTACCACCTCTTGACCTGCCTCCAGGGCAGCAAGAGTTGCTCCTTCTGTTTTACCTGTTCATATAGGAGTTTAGGCAACCTTCGGGGGTCCTCGAGCCCCACCTTTCCAGAGGGTTATCGAGCTACAACAAAGGACCTTCCGTCACCACCACAGATTCTTTTTTCGGGAGATGTGCCCTCTGATGGGGCATAAATGTTTGCCTTGATCGAGGGCATGGTAGATGCCCAGAGGGTATCATGAGAGGCTCAGTGTGTTCAGGCTGAGACGCAGAGGGTGCAGGCAGAGGCGCACCAAGCACAGACAGAGATGATGAGAGAGAGCACGAAGAATGTTCACCAGGTGGCTTTACAGGCAGTGGAGAGAGTTGCCCATCAGCATCCTGGCCAGCCGTAACAGCAGAGGTCAGGCACTATAGTGGACTTCAAGAGGATGATACCTCGGGAGTTCAAGGGTATCGAGAGGATACTCTATGCTGACGACTGGTTGGAGGATATTAAGAGGACCTATGGTTGGCTCATATTTTAGAGAGCTTACAGTTCGAGGCGGCCGACAACTAGCTTTTCGATATCGCACTCACTTGGTTTCGTACCGAGCCAAAACATACCGCATGAGGACTTACTTGGGAGACTTTCAATGAGCTTTTCAAGAAAAAGTTCTTCCCCGACGTGGCCCTGGGAGCTTTGGAGAGTCAGTTTCATAACTTAGTCTAGGAGAACATATCGGTTGATGAGTACGCAGCAAAGTTCTGCCGTTTGAGCCATTTTTTACCGTCCATGATTTGGGACCCAGGAGATCGAACCTGGAAGTTCAGAAAGGGGTTGATAAGAGAGATCAAGTCACGCACTTTTGGTCGTCGCACCGCTGACTTCGAGGGCATTCTGATGGATGCCCATATTGTTGAGGATGATCTGGATCTCAGGCCCAAGAGAGGTCGCGACATTTCTGGAGGTGCGAGTGGTAGCGCGGGACCGGCTAAGCATCTCTATTTTTAGTAGCAGCAGAGGCCGTATCAGCACTAGGTACCAGCTCATTGATATGTTCAGCAGCAGCTGTAGAGGCAGACCCAACCCGCTGTCCAGTATGCGTACTGTGGGAAGACATGACACACGAGAGTTTTCTGCAGGAAGAGGCTGGGTACCTGTTTGTCTTGCGGATCATCAGCGTACCAGTTGAGGGATTTGCCATCGATTCAGACTTGTCCAAGTCAGGGGGGAGCAGCCACTCAGAGGGGACCTGCCAGAGCACCTACCACACCGGGAGGCCAGCAGAGGGGACCTCCACTTCTGCCATAGCAGCAGAGATTCGTCCAACACCAGTAGAAGCAGCAGAGAGGTGCACCCCAGGGACGAGCATAGGCCATGACGGTCGAGGAGGCCGAGCCAATGGGAGACGTGATTTCAAGTTCAGTTCTTCTTGATTCCATTCCAATATTTGCTTTATTTGATTCTGGTGCTTCCCATTTAGTATCTGTATCTTTTGCTCTTAAGCATCATTTAGAGGCTGAACCCTTGGATAGGTCTTGCAAGATCATAACTGGGGGAGGCATTATCCTAGTCAGTAATTTTTGCAAGAATCAAAAAGTTTTATTGGAAGGCCGGGAGTTGAGTGTGTGCTTACTCGTAATGCCACTTTAGAGCTACGATATTGTACTCGGGATAGATTGGTTGAGTAGGCACCATGCTAGTATAGATTGTCATGGAGGCAGAGTATTATTTCGACCACCAGGAGAGCCAGAGCTCGAGATTGCCAGAGGAGCAGCAGAGAAGAGCGAGGGTATCATCTGTGGAGCCATGGTGGAAGAAAAGGATCTGCCACATTCTTTGATAGCGGAGTTCCTGGATATATTTCCAGATGAGTTGCCGGGATTGCCGCCAGACAGAGATGTTGATTTCTCTATAGACTTGGTGCCAGGCATAGAGCCAATATCACAGTACATCTATTGGGTCAACCACAATGAACTGGCAGAGTTAAAGAAGTAGGTTGATGCGTTACATGATAAGGGATTCATCAAATCCAGTTCATCACCGTAGGGTGCTCTGGTATTGTTCGTACCGAAGAAGGATGGGTCGGTACGCATGTGTATCGACTACAGGGCCCTGAACAACTTCACTATAAAGAACAAATATCCACTACCGAGGATAAATAATCTTTTCGATCAGTTGAGCGGAGCGAAGGTATTTTTGAAGATAGATTGAGGTCAGATTACCACCAGGTGAAAGTAAAGAAGGAAGATATTTCGAAGACATCTTTTCAGACTCGGTATGGCCAGTTTGAGTTCATGGTGATAATGTTTAGGTTCACTAATGCCCCAAAAGTATTCATGAACCTAATAAACAAGGTGTTCCACCAGTACCTTGATAAGTTTATGGTGGTGTTCATTGATGATATTCTTGTGTATTTGAAGATACTGGAGGAGCACGAGGAGCACCTGAGGATGGTTTTGGAGACTCTCAGGAAAGAGAAACTTTACGAGAAGATTTTGAAATGTGAGTACTTCCTTGACAAGGTTGAATTCCTTGGTCATGTGGTGACGGGTGACAAGATCTCAGTTAACCCAAAAAAGATCATGGCAGTGGAGTCGTAGACTACTCCAAGTTTAATGGCTGAGATCATGAGTTTTCTGGGATTTACAGGGTATTATAGGAGATTTGTACTAGACTTTTCCAGAATTGCGACGCCGATGACTAGGCTGACTAGGAAGGATGTGGATTTTATCTGGACAGAGGATTGTCAGGCCGCTTTTGATGAGCTAAAGAAGAGATTGATGACAACTCCAGTATTGATACTGCCATCGGGAATATGTGGATTCACTATCTATAGTGATGCTTCAGGGATGGGTTTGGGTTGCGTTCTTCAGCAGCACGGGAAGGTGATTGCCTATGCTTCCAGGCAATTACGTCCTCGTGAGAAGAACTACCCCACCCACGATTTGGATTTGGAAGCAGTTATCTTTGCTCTAAAGTCATAGAAATACTATTTGTACGGACAACATATGCAGATCTTCACAGACCACAAGGGCTTGAAGTACGTGTTTACACAGAAAGAGATGAACATGAGGCAGAGACGGTGGTTGAAGCTGATGAAGTACTTCAACATTTTATTACGGTATCACCCAGGGAAGACCAACGTAGTCCCCGATACCTTGAGCAGGTATCCGATGACTATATACTTGACCATGGATGAACACTTGTTGGCCGATCTTGAGAGCTTGGGAATTGAGGTACTAGTTCCTGGTATCGAGATACAGATGTGGGAATTACATATATAGTTCAAGCTGATGGACATAATCAGGGATACAAAATATGATGATGATGCTCTGAGGAGTATCAGGGCACAGGTTTGGACGAGATTATCAGAGGACTTCACTATTTCTGATGATGGATCGTTACGTCACGGTACTAGATTATGTATGCAGAGTGGGGAGTTGTGCGAGGAGGTTCTGCATGAGGCATATCTCTCTCAGTACTCGATGCATCCAGGTGCCAACAAGATGTATCGAGACCTGAGGGAGCATGTATGATAGTATGGTATGAAGTGGGAGGTTGCACGCTTCGTATCCAAGTGTTTAGTATGCCAGCAGATAAAGGCGGATATACAGAGGCCAGGTGGATTGCTTTAGCCTTTACCCATCCTAGAGTGGAAGTGGGAGCATGTGACTATGGATTTTTTTTTGGGGCTACCGCATTCTCCAGGAGGGGAAGACGCGATTTGGATCATCGTATACAGGTTGACCAAATTATCCCATTTCTTACTATTTAAAGTGGGTACATCTACGGAGAAGCTAGCGGAGATGTAAGTGTGACAGATTCTCAGATTGTATGGAGTTCTTGTAAGCATCATCTCAGATTGGGATAGTCATTTCACTTCCCACTTCTGGAGGAGTTTGTAGGCTAGCTTGGGCACTCAGCTCAAGTTTCGTACTGCATATCACCCTCCGACAGACGGACAGTCGGAGAGGTCTATTTAGACTCTCGAAGATATGCTCCGTACTTGTATTTTGGATCTCGGAGGTTGTTGGGAGGATCATCTGCACTTGGTAGGGTTTTTTTACAACAACCGTCACCAGGCCAGTATTAAGATATCACTATTCGAGGCTTTATACGGACGGAGATGTCCCACTCCTTTATCTTGGGATAATGTTGGTGAGAGAGCCTTGTTGGGACCAGAGATGGTCATGGATGCAGCTGAGAAGGTGAAGCTCATTAGAGATGGACTTTGGGTGGCATGGGACAGACAGTGACATTGGGCCGACAACCACCAGAGAGACCTTTGGAGTTTGAGGTATAGATTTTGTTTATGATTGCATGTGATTGCTTTGTTTTAGATTGCGTGTTAAGGCTATGTTTTGTTCTAGGTTGGCGATCTTGTGTTCTTGCGGATTTCTCTGACACGGGACACGATTCGCTTTGGTGGAGGTAAAAAGTTTAGTCCATGGTACATTGGACCTTTCGCTATTCTTGCGAGGGTCAGTGCAGTGGCCTACAGACTAGACTTGCCACCTATACTAGAGGAAGTTCATGACGTGTTCCACGAGTCACAGCTAAGACGGTATGTGGAAGATCCTAGTCACGTACTAGATCACTCGGAGATCGAGGTTGGTCAGACTCTCAGCTACCCGGACCAGCCAATGGAGATTCTGGATCGCAGGAAGAAAGTGCTGCGGAACCAGACGATTCTTTTGGTTCGTGTCGCGTGGAGACATCACTCTCTGGGTGAGTCAACCTGGGAGAGGAAGGATGAAATGCACGAACAATATACTTATCTCTTTGAGCCTCGAGGTATTGTTCTTCTTGTTTTGTTGTGTTCTTGTGCTAGTTTAGTCTTTAATTTCAAGGACAAAATTATTTTTAAAGAGGGTAGACTTGTCACTACTACATTTCTAGCATAGGATATTTTTGTCATTTGGCAATATATATATATATATATTATATTATATTTATATATAATATAAATATATGTATATATTGTAACTAATAATATTATTGGTTGGTGGACTAGACTTGACATGACCATAGACTCAACACTTAGACTAGTCACATTAGCCTAGAATTTAGACATCCCCTTTCATTAATTAGAAGTTAGTTAAATACCTCATTAGGGATAAAAAATTCTCCATAATTAGTTAGTCATCATGAAAACCCAATAGGGGCATTGCAGACTTTTTGGCATGAACCAAAACCCTAGTCATGGCCGGCCCTAATTTAGGGGGGAGAGACTCACTCCTCATATTCTTCATTCCAAATAGTATCTAATTTAGGTGTTCTCCAAATCTCTTCATTCCTCCATCAAATTTTATCAAATTAATCCTAATCTCTCTCATTTCCATCATCAAATAGGCCGAGAAGCTTGGATTGCAAGGAGCATTGGAGAAGAAAAAGTTTGGCTAGGAACTCGTGTCTAAATCGTGTCCATTTAGTTTTATATTGGAAATCCATCTCCCAATAGGTAAATTCTAAAATCTCTTTCTCTAATTAGTTATATTTAGTATTTTAGAATATTTAGAATATACCCATGCATTAGGGCTACCCATAGGGAGAATTTTGAACTCCTATTGACCCTATTTGTGATTTCTACATTGAGTTTGGTATTCATTTTAGGAGAAATTCGAGAATGAGATACCAAGTGTTTGTCATTAGATTTGGTAGACCTAATTAGAGTTAGATTGGTCATGTAGGGGTAGATACGTGTCCACAATTGGATATGGGTAGGTCGTATCATAATACGGTATGATACGGTGTGATACATGGCTCTAATTTGTGTTTTTTGTGCTTATGAGTATATTTTCTACTCTAATGTCTATTGTAACAAATCATATTAGATATATATAATTATATTTGATATGTATATTCATTATTATTAGAGTATTTGGGATTTTGGGCATGAGATTGATAGTGTATCATGACACTATAGAGAGTATCTTGATTTGTGCACTTAAGGTGCTTGATGACTTGACTAATATTAGAATATACCTATTTAGATGCTATATTCATATGACATTGTATACATATACATATATAAATATATATATACTAGTGTGCATATATTATCTAATGAGTGAGTGTGTTTATGCATATGCAAGTGCTGTGAAAAAGTGTCGGGTTCTTAGGGCACTATGTGCATACAGAGGGTGCTCAGGTTGTGAAATGCAATGAGGTTGCAACAGGTATTGGAGGGATATTAGTTGGTAGTATTATGAAGGTTGATACAAGCTTGTGTGGACTGATGGGTGTGTACAGACAGTTGGGGGTTATCTTAAACTGAGTTCAGGTATTGGTGTGCCTGCACAACATAGTTGGATGAGTTGCACAACTGTCATTGCTCGAGCATATCTGCCCAGAGGCAGAGTAGCACTTGTGTGTATTGCACATTGTTTGCATGTAATATAAGTTATGACTGTAGTAATTGCAGACTTGGTGTCAAGTATTGAGTATAGGTATGATACTCAATGTATCATGATTGTGAGGTAAGTAAGTAAGGTTGCTAGCTAGGGTGTATCAGTGTGGCTGGGACACATGAGTGCACAGGCAAGATTTGAGATGTAGCAGGTAGCCTGAGGGAGAGAGGATAGCAGTATAAATTACAGTAAACAACTGCAGTAGAGTGTCATTCCATGGGAGCAATAGTACCATAAAGTATTTTTAACACTGGTAGCAGCAACAACTAGGGGGAACTGGCAGTACCAATAGCTATTTGTTGTTGTCTGCAAGAGCAGCAAAAGATCAGTGTTAGCTGGAGGGAAACTCGGGTGTATGAGATTGTAGATGTATGGTTGTTTGGTGTTAGTTGATGTACCAATTCTGTAGTGCATCAGTTGCCCGCAATAGAGCCTACAGGTGGTATTAGGCTCGAGGGAGATATCTACAGTCCACATGTCTGGTTTGCTGTAGAATTAGAGATTCGTGAGTGTTGGGGACACTCGAGAGTTCCAGGTGACTAGTGAAGGGCTCGGGCAAGTGTAATCCGTTTACATGTACACAGGTGGGGGAAACCAAGTGGCTTTTGGATGTGATCTATAGTGCCAGGCCTGGGGATGGGATTGATACCAAGGAGCATGGCAGGGAAGTAGTTAGACTAGTGCTGTCGTATCAGAAGAATGATCCTGCAAGCCTGGGTTTATAAAGTAGCAGTATCTTGCTGCTAGTACTACAAGTTTAGATGTTGAGTTAATGTTAAGTAGCAAATAGATGCATCCTAGCATGGCTTTCAGTGTGAGGTATTGGAAGTGTAGGACACTGAATGTATCCAATTCAGGGTGCAGGTGTAAGAATAGGAGTATGTGAGTTTTCTATAATAGATATTGGTGCACTGGTGGGTGGAGTGACTGAAAGGAGTGTTAGTGCCAGGGTCAGTGTGTAAGAAGATAGGTATTGGTATTAGTCTTGAATCAAGTTCAGATATAGGTATTGTGATACTAGTAGTTTGAAGGTATTGATTATATGAATGACTATATATATATATATATATATATATATATATATATATATAGGTATTGGTATTAGTCTTGAATCAAGTTCAGATATAGGTATTGTGATACTAGTAGTTTGAAGGTATTGATTATATGAATGACTATATATATATATATATATATATATATATATATATATATATATATATATATATATATATATATATTATTTGATACTTAGTACCATATTATCGATTATTAACTCAAATACCTAGGGATAAGCTAACACTAGTTGTATTAGCTAGTATAGTCTCACATTAGCTAGGTATTAACTATTATGGACTAGTATATCCCAGTAAGAACTAGAAAATCTAGCAAAGCAAGGTAACGACCTAGTTAACCTTGGGTAGACCTATAAATGGCCTAGAAACATCATCCTAGCTGGTTATTCATGATTATCATTTATTTTCACCCATTAAAACTAATATTTTATATTTAGGTCTTTGTGACTTTATTTTGGATCCCGATCCTCATTCGTTGCTCAGGGCCACAGACGAGTACATTCTTTGACAGTTTTTGCTATTTTTGATGATTACTATGATTTTAGTTTGTAGTGTTATACTTGATTTTTGACACAGTGGATGCACGTGTTAGTATCATATATACCTGTCATGAGGAGTCGTGATTGGTTCCATCGTACTAGCCGGGGACGGAAAAATACTAGCAAGTTTTGTAATCATACCCCATCTTACATGCATCATAGCTCACCCCACATCTCACGTAGTATGTAGCTTGACCATATTACATGCCTCATAGCTTGACTCTTGCTCAAATCATAGCTAACCAGATGGTTAGCCTGACCTTACATGTATCATAACCAATCATATATAACAAGCCTCATCTAGTTCCAAGCCGATCACATAACAAACTAATATTTCAAGGTACTTAGCCAGTATTTCTATTCATTTATTCTAGTTCATACATTGCTAGTATTCACATATATCTGTTTTTACTGCTTACTTGTACCGGTATACTCATTGCTAGTTATTTCTCTATGATATGATGATTGTATCTCTAGTTTTCTTTATATTCCAGTATTTTATTTTATCATGTATATCCCTTACTCACTATTTTATAGTTTTTATCAATATAATTGGAATTGCTGTTAGTATTTGTGCTTTGCTCCAATCTTGACTGGATAACATTTTTTAGAGGATTTATAGGACTTCTGTCCTACTTTCTATGGACCGAGAGTAGATGAGGGGTACATCCAGGAGCCTCAGGAGGAGCCATTTCCTATAGAGGAGACACCAATTGTGACTTAGCTAGTTAGATTATATTATACTGGATATGTCTCCAGCCTTGGTACATTGAGTTATTTTTTTTAGATTATCTAGACTCTTAGACTTATTGTTATTGTTTGAAATATTTATTTCTAAACTTATGTGTTGGAACTTCTTTATATCATTTCATATATTTATCGTGCCATTCATCTTCCTATAGATATCCTTGCGAGTGAGTATTGGTTGTGATATTACTTTTATATTCATCTTGTCCTCCTTATGGGGTTGAGATAGTTTACGGGTTATATATTATTGTGAGATGTGTTAGTTTATATTGTGACCTAGACAGTGTTCTACCGTCGATGCTGCAGCATAAGCTGGACCTACCCACGACTCATGCCCAATTTTCGGGTACGGGTCGGGACACATTTCTATTATTCCACTCTTGTTATGATTGAATTATGTTCCATCCCCCTGTTAGCATAAGATAAAGATATCTTTAGTGTCTCTAGTTTAGTTCCTTATTGAGTTTTACCTTCATTAGTTCATGAGGTTCCTTGGATAGTGTAGTAGTTTGGTAACTTGTAGGTAGGTTGGTGTATAGTTGAGTATTAGTATTGATTTGGAAGTGTAGCTTGTGAGTATGAGAGTGATTCCTGGTTGGGTATGTGAGCATTATGCATCAATGTATAAGTTTGGAGATAACATATAGTGTAGTACCAATTGTGATAATAGTTCTATGGTAAGTGTGGTGTCCCGTTCTCCCTTTGCGGGGAGCGTGGCTAAGAAATACTTTTGGTATTGTTCGATCGAGATAGATTGAATCAAAATCTTTTTCTCGTTATGGATTTGCTTCTTCGGAATCGATCCCATATTCAGTGGACCGTGCCCAAAGGATAAACTTATGGGTAGAGTCAAGAGGGACCTCTCCGCTGTAAGTTTTCGTTGTCGCCTTGTTGCTTTCGTGCTTTTGAGTTGGTTTTTGGATTTGCATTTTCTTGAACGGTTTTGATAGATTTTATTGCTTTCATTCATTAAATTATATTTTCGTTTTAATGTTGGAAATATGAGAAGAAGTATTGATCATCTGTCTGTGGCATACGAGTGATCGTGCAGTAGACGTTGCGCGAGCGGAGTCTTGAAGCACCTCCTTCCTTTCCTCTTTCCACCAACTTGTGAGTGGCTATAATTCGATTAGTTAATCCTTGTTCCAAGTATTCACATCTAAATCATACCTTCTTGATTGTTTCGATCAAACAATACCATAATAACTAAATGTCACGACCCGCACCCGATGTAGGGATGCAAGTCGGGAACAATGCCTAGCCTACGCCGCAGAATCGACGGTAGAATGCTGTCTGGGTAAACTATCTATCAATATAATAAACCACCAACAATGATAATATACTCAATCACAGATCTAAGATAGAAACGAGCACGAATATGATAAGGAATATAATAGTCACATACAACTCATGAGTCTAAAATAATAACATCAATGAGTCAGAAAGAAAACTAACAAATAAGCTGGAGACAAATCCAGTACAAAAGAATACTAAGAAGCTACTAATCTCGGGTCATCTGTCTCAGTTGTGATAAGTCCCTCCTGAGCCAGGGTCTCTGACTCTAAATCCATAACATCCTGAGATCCATAATGTGTAGGGTACCACTCCTCGGTGTCATCTGGGAAAAATATATCCAGTCAGGAAAGGAGCAGAGTACATCTATAACAGCAGTTCTAATCAATGATAAAAACTATGTAACAGTAAATAGATGTGAATATACAAGATGCAACAATAAATACAAGAGATACACAATAAGAAAATACTTGAATAAATACAATAATGAACAATATGTCAATAAACAAGAATACTAATGACTAAGTAAGTGAGCACTAGCTTTAACATGGGAACTTGCACTGGAATAATGGCCTGGTTAGTCATACGTGCGGTGTACGACCAACACTCACAGAAAAACAATACTTGCACAGGAAGGTATGATCACATATCTACACTAATACTCCCCAACCCCGACTAGTATAATAGATCCAACCATGGTATGCTATGGCACGAGATTCCCCAAGAAGATAACTACTCTTCCCGAGAATCAGTGTCTGTATATGTACAAGATAAACAATGAAATAATACTTGCACAAGATACACCATATACCAAGGAATAACATCTCATGACGAGATCCGGATATACCAATCCGTGTAACCATCGTGTCAAGAAAATATGGATATCTACACTAAATACAATGAACATAAAGGATATCATAAATGAGAAACTATCAGAGAATGTACTCGCCTGAAGTCTAATAAATAGTCCTAAATATGTCCGATATGGTGCCTCAGAGACCTAGATATGGAATACAACATCAATACAAGATTTCGGAAAGAAAATAAGTCAAACTAGTCAACTTCTAGGTCAACAAGTCAACTCTAAGTCAAAAGTCAAACTAAGTCAACTCTAAGGTCAACTATGGTCAACTACCTATTTCTAGGTTGCAAAAGTCTAACACAAAGATATTGGGTTCAAATACTAAAGTCTAGGTCATAAAACTATAACTTAGGATACTAGGATACCGTATCTCCGGATACGTAAAATAAGGGATATAAATATCACACACACATAATTATCAAACAATATCACCTATATAAAATCTTAATACATTAAATGAATATCTTGGTTTCGAACCAACTTGGTATCACAACACTAAACCCCAATCTTGATACCCAAATCCAATACCTTGGGTATCCCCAATTACCTTGGTATCTCAAGGTAATACCCCAAACTTACGCATGCTAACTACCCTTATTACTAATATATGCTACACTAAATATTATACATATAGTATATTAAAATACAACTAGAAATTAGGAACATATTTACTTATATAATAACTACCATACACACACACACACACACACCACACACACACACACACACACACACATATATATATATATATATATATATATATACTATTAAAACTGCCAAACTGTTACTAAAGCCGTTGCCTGTTGTCGCTAAAGCCACTGATACCGCTGATACTCTGCTGTTTTAGCGACGGTTCTCTGCTGCCGTCGCTAACTGCTGTCGCTGCTACTATGCTGTTTGCTTTCGCTGCTGCTGCTGCGACGCTTGCTGTTGTCGCTATAGCGGCTGCTGTTGTTGTTATTTCTGCTGCTATTGCATTCAGCGACGCTTGCTATCGATGTTGCTCTTGCTGCTGCTGTTGTGTTGTTGATATTGCTGCTGCTGTTGTGACTCTCATGCTGTCGCCAAAACTCCTGTCCTCTAATACAATACAACACACACACACACACACACACACACACACACACACATATATATATATATATATATATATATATATATATATATATATACAATATATATATATAATATATTAACACACATAAAATATGTATAATACATAATGTATAATATGTATATATATAATACACTATATATAATACCACTAAGTATGTAAACACATATAATCTTCCACAACATATGTACATAGTAACATAATATACACATATATGGTATCATATATATATAACTTCACATATACGTACACGTACACATAATCATACATAATATATATAACATACGTATATACATATAAATATAATAACATATAAATATCTATTTAACATATATATATATATATCTATATATATACTACAATAGATAAATATGCTTACATGTAAAAGAATAGTTACATACAATATACACATATAGTATATACATAGATACATAGATCTAAGACACAATATTATATAAATACATATACACAACATTATATATATATATATATATATATATATATATATATATATATATATATATATATATATATATATATATATATATATATATAATATACACTTCTCCAAGAATAAGAACACAAAAGAGTTAGATCTACAATTAAATTGCACACACATGAAACGTATCACCCCGTATCCCACTAGATCTAGGATACACATGCGACACGAGTCCACCACACATCCAAACATACCCCAAAGGACACAAACAAGTCATATATATTATTTATGAACAATACGAAGAGTTAAATATAATTCTATGTGTCCGTGTCAAAATATGACATGCTCAAAGTCCTGTGTCGGAGGAAAAACCCTCCCAATCAACACGTATCACCAAATTATTGGGATACAACCTACACGTACCCAATTGTGGACATGACACTAGTTCCAAACACACAAGCATATGCCAAATTAAAATATAGGACCAATTGACACACACAACAAATGTTAATCTCGGAATTTTCCCAAAATTGACACAAAAAGTACCATAACTTTCATAATAGGCCTCCTATAAACACAAAACCAAACCTTATGGGTAGCCTATGCATATGGGTTGATTTCTCATAGTTAAATCTCAGATTTAGAACCTAATTTAAGGGAAAAAACTGAATTATACCTATTGGGAGATGGATTCCCAATGAAACCTCCAAATGTGATAAAATTTGCCTCCAACTTGTAGATCCTTGCTCCTCTTTGTAGATCCTTGCTTCCTCCTTCTAGATCCTTGCTCCACTAGCCTCTAATGATGATTTGGGAAGGAATTGAGATAAAATTTGGTAGGAAAATGAAGTAAAAATGAAGAAATTTGGTTGAGGTAAATTCTAGATCTAGTTTTGAAATAAAAAGAGGAGAGGGAAATCAATTCCCCCCTCTTTAATAGGCCGACCCCCTCTACCCCTTCCTCAAGCTACTATGTAATGTCCATTATACCCCTTGGGGTCTCTCATGAAAAAATAATTAAGGAGGGAAGCTTCTAGTCTAATGGTTTAATTAATTTTAATCCATCTCCTAATCAATGAGCTTTCTAATTGGGCTAAAATCTAACAGTTAATACATATTGGTCCATGAGTCTAAACTAAACTAGCTAGGTCCACTAACACAAGTCCAAAATAAATAACTAACACCTAACAACAATTAAATAATATCGCAAATAATTATTATCATGCACAATATTTAATTAATTATGAAATTACTAAAATATCCTTTCCTAGAAAATATGGTAGTTACAAGTCTACCTTCCTTAAAATAATTTCGTCCTCAAAATTCAAACACGAAAACTACCCCCAGAAAATAACAGAACATGACAAAAGAACAGAACTAAAGAACATAATTAACTATGAAAGAACATAACATAATTAGGAAAGAACATACCTCAAGGCACAAACAAATAGGGATAACGCTCTAGCATTTCATTCTCTCTCTCCCAGGTAGACTCTCCCGGAGAGTGATGCCTCCATGGGACGTGCACCAAAGGAATAGTCTAGTTCCTCAGCACATTCTTTCTCCGATCCAGAATCTCAACTGGCTGCTCTGGATAGCTAAGAGTAGGGCCCACCTCTATCTACAAGTGATCCAATACATGACTAGGATCTACCACGTACCGTATCAACTGTGATACATGAAACACGTTGTGCACTCCCTCCAATGCAGGTGGCAAATCTAGTCTATAAGCAACTGCACCGACCCTCTCTACAATAGTGAAAGGTCCGATGAATTGCGGACTAAGCTTCCCGCCTCCACCGAAGTGAATCGTGCCTCGTGTCAGAGAAATCCTCAGAATCGCCAAACCACCCACCTAGAATAAAACACCACCTTAAGAACTTAATCTATAACAAACAATCAATAACAAGCATAAACAAAATCTAAACTATACCTCAAACTCCAAAGGTCTCCGGTGGCTATCGGCCCAATGCCGCTGTCTGTCCCGCGCCACACGAAGTCTGTCTCCGATGAACTGAACCTTCTCCGCTGCATCTACAACCATCTCTGGCCCAAGAAAAACTCTCTCTCCAATATCGTCCCATGACAAGGGAGTACGACACCTCCGACCGTACAGAGCTTTAAAAGGTGACATCTCTATACTAGCCTGGTAGCTGTTGTTATAAGTAAACTCTACCAAATAGAGATGGTCCTTCCAAGAACTCCTAAAATATAGTACACAAGTGCGCAACATATCCCCGAGAGTCTGAATAGTCCTCTCTGACTGCCCATCTGTCTGGGGATGATATGCAGTACTGAACTTGAGCTGAGTGCCCAAACTTGCCTACAAACTCCTCTAAAAATGAGAAGTAAAATTGTAAACTCCCTCACCAAAAATAGGTATTTTGTGTATATTTTATATTATTATATTTATTATAGATGTTGAATTTATTTAGAGTATTCTCTTAGTTAATTAGAAAATAATTTTTTCAGTATATTTACTTATATAAATATTTATTTAGAATTATTTTTAGGCTATTTTAGATTATTGGGATTTTTTTCATAATTTTTAGTTAATTAAAAACTAGTAACACTAATTTTCTAGGACTTTGAAGAATTTATTTTATATTCAAATTTAATTAAAAATATCTCAAAATTTTATTTTAGATTCTAAATAATAAAATATATTTTCTAGAATCTTTTGGGAATTTTCTGATTATTTTTAGCATTTACTTTGAGTTAATTATGAAAAACTGAATTAAAAACTAATTTCTGAAAAAGAAAAACCAAAAAGTAATTAATTTTGTCCAGTCAGCAAACAGGGGGCCAACCTATCAGCCTCCCACAGCGAACAGTGCCGGGCCGCCTGTCAGTGACCGCGGGGTGGAGCCGAGCCGACCTCGAGCCGAGCCGAGTCAGAGTTCGACTCGGACTCAGCTGAGCCGAGCCGCGTCAGTTTCGGACCGTCCGATTTGGGCGGGGCAGCATGGATGACTGCCATGTGTCAACTCCGAGGTGCGGCTGCTCTCTCTCTCCTCTATATATATATAATAGTTTAAGTTATTTTCTAGGGTTTTTCTTGAGCCAATTTTTAGAGAATTGCCATCTAGGGTTCCTTCATCTTCCAGAAGCCATTGCGCATAGCTCCGGACTCCAAACGAGGCCTAGTTTTTTGTGTTAGAAAGATATTGAGGTTAGATTTCTTATTATATAAATTTTTTTCGAAATTATGAGTATTAAATTCTGGAAAATTCGTAGAACACAGCATGTCTGAAAATAGACGTGTTTTGATGTTTTCGCGATTCCTGGAGAACCAGGAATCAAAATCATGAACCGTTTGAAGTTTCGGAAAGCTAATATCTAGATAATTGACATATGTTTTTCCCAAAATTTAATTCGAAGTATTTATATACTGTTAATTCTGTAGAACTTCTAGGTTAGAATTTAACCATCGGTGCACAATACAAAATTTGTATGTGCCATAATTCCCAAACGAATTTGAATTCGGACGAGCCGTAAATTCCAGCATATTTTTTACGCTGAAAACTACAGGAAATCATGCATGAAAGTTGAGTTTACGTCGTTTGACTTTTCGGTCAACAGATCGCCTCGATTTGCGTGCCATGAGTCTCGAGTTGATAAAATTCAGTTTCTTTGGACAAAATTTAGGAATTAACATAAAAATCAGAATAATAAGATTAAAATAGAATTTTAGAGTAATTATTCCAGAATTAAATAAATTAAAATAAATTATCTTTTGACGTGATAAATTTGTAACACATAGGCTATTTGGACTGTGACTTAGACTCTGATTCATACCAGCAGCAGGACCCTAGACGAGTACATTCTCTGATAGTGTTCCAGTAGGACGTAGTATTTAGCCACCACGGTTAGTTTACATCAGACCCTGAGTCGGAGAACCCAACGCGCGTTCGTACATTTACATGTACGCAAATATTATTCAGTTTGGTTTATATATTTATGTACGTAATTACTATATGTATTCCAATAATTATGTAAATAAATTGATGGTTATATTATTATATAGTTATATGAATATATATGTAAGTAAATGCTAATTGATAATTATGACTAAATATTCAGACTGTACGACCCTAGGACACCGTGGACTATCCCATACTTACCTTGACCATGTTGACCCTAAGAACTTGTGAATTTGTCCGCCTTGCGTACATTAACGTACTGGCATAGACACCTGTCAGTTGACTGACTGATTTCGTACAGTACTTGAAGACACGACACCCGCGTAATTCAACGCATAATTGACCATGTTAGATGACTAGTGTTACCCCTAGTATACCCCCTGAGTCCAGTATAAATGTGGTTGTGTATGTGCTAGTGTAAAGACTAATGATTATATTATATTATATTTATGTGTACATAGGATATTGGATTTATTTTGCGCGATTTCTGGAGCAGATTATTGGTACATTGCAGTTTCCTTGCCAGGCAAGTATACCTTGCCATTGTACTGTTATTTATATTCCATATGTTGCATGCATCTTTATTTTCTGTCTTAGTTCATATATTTTAGCTGTTATATAAAATGCGCGCGACGATATCGTCGCGATATGTTTTTATTTATGTATTTGTATTGACCCTGTTTATGAGACTACCCCATTATCATGTAGCATCATTAGGTTCATTGGTCGTGACACAGTTGTTACACGAGTTGTGAGTCTCATGTAGATCATGGACTTGCGTGCAGGTTTGACCTCCTGTACATGTGGGCCGTGCGTTAGGGATAACTGCTGTTAGAAACTTTGTATGCTAGTAGACTTGGCAGTTATTAGAGGTCCATGGACATAGCTTATTATAGTACGGTGGTCCCATCCTTGTCCTTGTTTGGTTGCAGGATTGGGCTAGGGTACTAAGAATAGGCTATGAACCAAATGGTGTCATGGATGTGACATGCTTAGAGCATGGGGTGGGGAGAACAACAAGTACCGTATTTGAGCTCCTTTACACTTTTTCTATTGTGCGGCCGGATTCTCCGCTGGAGATACGGACGGTGATGACCACTATATATTATATTATTATCAGGCGGGCCTCCGGTGTTCGAAAGACGCCGTGCCTTTTTAGGCCCCTGGATCTCCAATAGAGAACCATGCCAAATCCCAGGTTTTCAGCCAGATAGCTCACTTGTGGGGAAAGTTGTTCTTAACTGCATTCACTTAGACGGATAGGTGACCCATTGGATATTTATTTTAGTATTTTATTGGCACGTGTTTAAGTATCTTGTTATGTCCCTCTGAGGACCTGGTCCCCTGCCAGGTGTATCTTTTCTTGAATATTTATAGGAGCGCAGATTTGGATGGTTATATGCTTCGTGGATGCCTTCTCTTCGAGCCGTGATTGTTAGCTGGTATTCTCATATTGTGCTTATTGTGTTATACTTTTCTATTCGAGTTGGTAGTGGATTTGTTTCCATCCAACTATCATCCTTAGATACTTCTTATTGAGAGCTAGTTTCATAGATGTTGGTTATTTAATCATATTTGATTTTCGTGGATGAGAATTAGATTATACCCTGTGACTTGTGATAGATTTATACCACATGTGGATTTAATATTCATATTACAGCTTACGTATGGATTTGGTTTCCATATATTGGAGTTGCCATATCCATGCGGCTGACATGCTTACGTGTCCTAGTCCTACGTATTTTTGGGACTGGGGCATGACATATTTTTGTGGTGGCCCATGCAGATCGAGAGCATATTGTCTCGGTTATGTTACTGTACCGAACAAGCCTGCACCTAGGAATAGAGTATAGGATCTCATCCACTATTGATTATGACTCGCATTCTTCCAATCCGTTCTATCTGAATAATTGCATCCTGCTTGATTCATGTGCTTCCCTAATAGCTCCTTGAGTATAGCCCCTCCTAGAATATAGAAGTCCCTATTGTTAGATGATAAGTAGGGTAACCTTCCTATTAAGAGTACAACTAGAGTGTTGATACACCATTAAGTTTATAATATCTAGTGAACCCTAGAATTCCTTATCTATAGATTGGTTACCATTACCCCTTGATTTATTATGAGGACTTGAGAGTAGTATAGACACTACTAGAGTTAGTTAGAAGTTTTACCACAATGTTTGACCCTAGTATTGGGGAACCAATAGAAAACCAAAATTGAATATTAGGACTGAACCTAACCTTCATAGTTAGATAGTATTGGAGAACTATAAACTTAGATTCTTGTCTTGAGATTAGCAGACAGTACCTTAGAAAGCCAAGGGCAATAAATATAATATTTTCCTAATCATGCCTTGAACATAGCAACTAGCATACCACCCCCTTAGAGAACCATGATGCTATCTAGATCCCCATATTTTAATTTCATATGTTGTTCCTCTGCGACCTTAACGTTCGCTAATGCGCAACGACTAAAATATGTTCATCTTTTCTCCGTCTTTTAATTCGTGGCACCTGACACTTCTGATAGTAGGCCAAGTAATTTTATTCTTTGTTAAGGACCCATAGTTTGCTAGGATTATAGCTATAGCCTTGAATTTGAAAATTTTGTGCTTAGTAGTTAGAGTTTGATAAGTTTGAGTTAATCTTGTAGATTGTGACCCGATAATTATCCCTTAGTGTTAAATCACGTAATTTGTACCCTCACCTCGATACAAGTTAGATCCCTTTTTCTTTGACGGCCAGTAGCTCTTCTATCCTTACTATTAACACTTGCTCTATGAGCACTATGATTAAGACTCAAGACAACCATGACCTATGTAATAGAAGAAGGATACCCTAATAAGTACCAAGACCCCTTCTCGTAGACCTTAACAAGAGTTTTCACGGTATCCTTAAGACGATTACAGTATTAGTTTATTATTTTAAGTTGGGTAGTATGCCTCACGACATAGTACCACATGGCCCTATTGACCCATTGATAAAGTGAAATAGGATGACACAACTTTAGACTGCATAAGAAGATAGTGTTTATTCAGACTGTAGAAATTAGAGACCCGTACCCCTATTTGGTCGACTAGCGACTTAGATAAGGAGTAGTATGACAACTGTAGAGATTGTAGAGTCTTTTACTATTATTGCTTATTTTGTTTTTGTTTTTGTGAACTTGAATTAATTTGTACCTCCTTTCATCATCATCTAGCGTACTTATATTTGTTGTACTACCTTGACTTATGCTGCTATTATGGCCTAGTTTTGCAAGCTTACTTTTCTATCGAGCTTGATCATGATATATGTATTAGTGGGTTAACACACTAATACATTTCAGAATCAGTGTACTACGGTCTGATCAACCATAGTGCGCTTGGTTTGCCCTTCGTATAACTACTTTACGTGGATTGAGATATCTAGTGATTAGTAGATGAATGAACTTGCCCTCTAGATATGTCTGAGCATATCATATCCGTTACATAACTGTACCGATGCGAGCATGTGGATAGGCATTACCAAAATAAGATTTTAATCCACAACTGCCTTGACAATTCCCATTGAATTCTTTAAACGCCTTGAAACCCATACTACTAATCGATTACCTCTCCCTTGAACCCTTTATTATTGTTTTCCATCTTCCCTTATCTCGGAAAGACGAAACCTCGTGCTGGGTATAAAGTTTGATACACAGAGAGTACTAGATATACCCCATAGGCCGATCACATACTTGAGGATTATTCTTTCGTAATTAAGGACATATCATATAAGATATAATTGGCATGGAAGTTTTGAGGATTGAATGACATGAGTAAAATAAATTAAGGAATATTTTCTTAAGGTTTATAGCCTTATGTGATAGATGGATAAATTATAAGTTGGGTAGCAGTGCATTGTCAACTCGAGAGGAATTTCTTTTAGATTGTGATCGAGTAAGATTAGATTGGGAGAGGTTCAAGCCATTTTAATTTTGAAAATTTAAAAAAAATGACTAAGATGATGAGGATTAATGAATTGATATTGAGGACCCAATATTTATACCTTAAGTACATGATTTAAATTTTTTGAACAATGAATGTAGAATCATCAATTTGAATTTGAAGGATAAATATAGAATTTTAGACTTGAACGTTGGTGGACTGCATTTAAATTATTTTTCAAATTGATGATTTAAATTAAGAATTAAAATTTGATGGTTGGACTACCTATTTGAAATATTGAGGATGTGAATGGAATTTAAAAAATTGAAGAATAAAAAAATTTATAATTGAAAATAAGAATAATATTGGACTCGAATTACTTCTAGAGGAGATTATGATAGTTGGAGATCGTGAGGTAAAATTTGATATGGGTTATTAAAATCTTGAAGATATTATATGGATTCAATTTAAATTTGGATATTGATGATTTGGAAAAGTGAGAAGAGATAACAATAGGTTGAATTTTGATTTGAACAATAATTATCTTAATTTTGAAGTGATCGCGATAGATTTGAATAGATTTTGTTATTTAAATTTTTGGAAGAGATTGCGATTGACATACCTTATGTACGAATGTGAAGGATTTAACAAATTATGCCTTATTTTAATTTCGAGGATGAAATTGTTTTAAGCTGGGTAGATTGTAAACTCCCTCACCCAAAATAGGTATTTTGTGTATATTTTATATTATTATATTTATTATAGATGTTGAATTTATTTAGAGCATTCTCTTAGTTAATTAGAAAATAATTTTTTTTGGTATATTTACTTATATAAATATTTATTTAGAATTATTTTTAGGCTATTTTAGATTATTGGAATTTTTTATAATTTTTAGTTAATTAAAAACTAGTAACACTAATTTTCTAGGACTTTGAAGAATTTATTTTATGTTTAAACTTAAATAAAAATATCCCAAACTTTTATTTTAGGTTCTAAATAATAAAATATATTTTCTAGAATTTTTTGGGAATTTTCTGATTATTTTTAGCATTTATTTTGAGTTAATTATGAAAAATTGAATTAAAAACTAATTTCTGAAAAAGAAAAACCAAAAAGTAATTAATTCTGCCCAGTCAGCAAAAAGGGGGCCCACCTGTCAGCCTCCCGCAGCGAACAGTGCCGGGCCCGCCTGTCAGTGACCGCGGGGTGGAGCCGAGCCGACCTCGAGCCGAGCCGAGTCAGTTTCGGACCGTCCGATTTGGGTGGGGCAGCGTGGATGACTGCCACGTGTCAACTCCGAGCCGCGGCTGCTCTCTCTCTCCTCTATATATATATAATAGTTTAAGTTATTTTCTAGGATTTTTCTTGAGCCAATTTTTGGAGAATTGCCATCTAGGGTTCCTTCATCTTCCAGAAGCCATTGCGCATAGCTCCGGACTCAAAACGAGGCTTAGTTTTTTGTGTTAGAAAGATATTGAGGTTAGATTTCTGATTATATAATTTTTTTTTCGAAATTATGAGTATTAAATTCTAAAAAATTCGTAGAGCACAGCATGTCCGAAAATAGATGTGTTTCGATGTTTTCGCGATTCCTGGAGAACCAGGAATCAGAATCATGAACCGTTTAAAGTTTCAGAAAGCTAATGTCTAGATAATTGACATATGTTTTTCTCAGAATTTAATTCGAAGTATTTATATACTGTTAATTCTGTAGAACTTCTAGGTTAGAATTTAACCATCGGTGCACAATACAAAATTTGTATGTGCCATAATTCCCAAACGAATTTGAATTCGGATGAGCCATAAATTCCAGCATGTTTTTGATGCTGAAACCTACAGGAAATCATGCATGAAAGGTGAGTTTGTCTCGGTTGACTTTTCGGTCAATAGATTGCCTCGATTTGCGTGCCATGAGTCTCGAGTTGATAAAATTCAGTTTCTTTGGACAAAATTTAGGAATTAACATAAAAATCAGAATAATAAGATTAAAATAGGATTTTAGAGTAATTATTCCAGAATTAAATAAATTAAATAAATTATCTTTTGACGTGATAAATTTGTAATACATAGGCTATTTGGACTGTGACTTGGACTCTGATTCATACCAGCAGCAAGACCCCAGACGAGTACATTCTCTGATAGTGTTCCAGTAGGACATAGTATTTAGCCACCACGGTTAGTTTACATCAGACCCTGAGTCGGAGAACCCAACGCGCGTTCGTACATTTACATGTACGCAAATATTATTCAGTTTGGTATATATATTTATGTACGTAATTACTATATATATTTCAATAATTATGTAAATAAATTAATAGTTATATTATTATATAGTTATATGAATATATATGTAAGTAAATGCTAATTGATAATTATGACTAAATATTCAGACTGTACGACCCTAGGACACCGTGGACTATCCCATACTTACCTTGACCATGTTGACCCTAAGAACTTGTGAATTTGTCCGCCTTACATACATTAACGTACTGGCATAGACACCTGTCAGTTGACTGACTGATTTCGTACAGTACTTGAAGACACGACACCCGCGTAATTCAACGCGTAATTGACCGTGTTAGATGACTAGTGTTACCCCTAGTATACCCCCTAAGTCCAGTGTAAATGTGGTTGTGTATGTGCTAGTGTAAAGACTAATGATTCTATTGTATTATATTTATGTGTACATAGGATATTGGATTTGTTCTGCGCGATTTCTGGAGCAGATTATTGGTATATTGCATCTTCCTTGCCAGGCAAGTATACCTTGCCATTGTACTGTTATTTATATTCCATATGTTGCATGCATCTTTATTTTCTGTCTTAGTTCATATATTTTAACTGTTATATAAAATACGCGCGACGATGTCGTCGCGATATATTTTTATTTATGTATTTGCATTGACCCTGTTTATGAGACTATCCCATTATCATGTAGCATCATTAGGTTCATTGGCCGTGATACAGTTGTTACACGAGTTGTGAGTCTCATGTAGATCACGGACTTGCATGCAGGTTTGGCCTCCTGTACGTGTGGGCCGTGCGTTAGGGATAACTGCTGTTAGAAACTTTGCATGCTAGTAGACTTGGCAGTTATTAGAGGTCCATGGACATAGCTTATTATAGTACGGTGGTCCCATCCTTGTCCTTGTTTGGTTGCAGGATTGGGCTAGGGTACTAAGAATAGGCTATGAACCAAATGGTGTCATGGATGTGACATGCTTAGAGCATGGGGTGGAGAGAACAACAAGTACCGCATTTGAGCTCTTTTACACTTTTTCTATTGTGCGGCCGGATTCTCCGCTGAAGATACGGGCGGTGATGACCACTATATATTATATTATTATCAGGCGGGCCTCCGGTGTTCGAAAGACATCGTGCCTTTTTAGGCCCCTGGATCTCCAATAGAGAACCATGCCAAATCCCAGGTTTTCAGCCAGATAGCTCACTTGTGGAGAAAGTTGTTCTTAACTGCATTCACTTAGATGGATATGTGACCCATTGGATATTTATTTCAGTACTTTATTGGCATGTATTTAAGTATCTTGTTATGTCCCTCTGAGGACCTAGTCCCCTGCCAGGTGTATCTGTTCTTGAGTATTTGCAGGAGCGCAGATTTGGATGGTTATATGCTTCGTGGATGCCTTCTCTTCGAGCCGTGATTGTTAGCTGGTATTCTCATATTGTGCTTATTGTGTTGTACTTTTCTATTCAAGTTGGTAGTGGATTTGTTTCCATTCAACTATCATCCTTAGATACTTCTTATTGAGAGCTAGTTTCATAGATGTTGGTTATTTAATCATATTTGATTTTCGTGGATGAGAATTAGATTATACCCTGTGACTTGTGATAGATTTATACCACATGTGTATTTGATATTCATATTACAGCGTACGTATGGATTTGGTTTCCATATATTGGAGTTGCCATATCCATGCGGCTGGCATGCTTACGTATCCTAGTCCTACGTATTTTTGGGACTGGGGCGTGACATATTTTTGTGGTGGTCCATGCAGGTCGAGAGCATATTATCTCGGTTACGTTACTGTACCGAACAAGCCTGCACCTAGGAATAGAGTATAGGATCTTATCCACTATTGATTTTGACTCGCATTCTTCCAATCCGTTCTATCTGAATAATTGTATCCTGCTTGATTCATGTGCTTCCCTAATAGCTCCTTGAGTATAGCCCCTCCTAGAATATAGAAGTCCCTATTGTTAGATGATAAGTAGGGTAACCTTCCTATTAAGAGTACAACTAGAGTATTGATACACCATTAAGTTTATAATATCTAGTGAACCCTAGAATTCCTTATCTATAGATTGGTTACCATTACCCCTTGATGTATTATGAGGACTTGAGAGTAGTATAGACACTACTAGAGTTAGTTAGGAGTTTTACCACAATGTTTGACCCTAGTATTGGGGAACCAATAGAAAACCAAAATTGAATATTAGGACTGAACCTAACCTTCATAGTTAGATAGTATTGGAGAACTATAAACTTAGATTCTTGTCTTGAGATTAGCAGACAGTACCTTAGAAAGCCAAGGGCAATGAATAGAATATTTCCCTAATCATGCCTTGAACATAGCAACTAGCATACCACCCCCTTAGAGAACCATGATGCTATCTAGAGCCCCATATTTTAATTTCATATGTTGTTCCTCTGCGACCTTAACGTTCGCTAATGCGCAACGACTAACATATGTTCCTCTTTTCTCCGTCTTTCAATTTGTGCCACCTGACACTTCTGATAGTAGGCCAAGTAATTTTATTCTTTGTTAAGGACCCATAGTTTGCTAGGATTATAGCTGTAGCCTTGAATTTTAAAATTTTGTGCTTGGTAGTTAGAGTTTGATAAGTTTGAGTTGATCTTGTAGATTGTGACCCGATAATTATCCCTTAGTGTTAAATCATGTAATTTGTACCCTCACCTCGATACATGTTAGATCCCTTTCCCCTTGACGGCCAGTAACTCTTCTATCCTTACTATTGACACTTGCTCTATGAGCACTATGATTAAGACTCAAGACAACCATGACCTATGTAATAGAAGAAGGATACCCTAATAAGTACCAAGACCCCTTCTCGTAGACCTTAACAAGAGTTTTCACTGTATCCTTAAGACGATTACAGTATTAGTTTATTATTTTAAGTTGGGTAGTATGCCTCACGACATAGTACCACATGGCCCTATTGACCCATTGATAAAGTGAAATAGGATGACACAACTTTAGACTGCATAAGAAGATAGTGTTTATTCAGACTGTAGAAATTAGAGACCCGTACCCCTATTTGGTCGACTAGCGGCTTAGATAAGGAGTAGTATGACAACTGTAGGTATTGTAGAGTCTTTTACTATTATTGCTTATTTTGTTTTTATTTTTGTGAACTTGAATTAATTTGTACCTCCTTTCATCATCATCTAGCGTACTTATATTTGTTGTACTACCTTGACTTATGCTGCTATTATGGCCTAGTTTTGCAAGCTTACTTTTCTATCGAGCTTGATCATGATATATGTATTAGTGGGTTAACACACTAATACATTTCAGAATCAGTGTACTACGGTCTGATCAACCATAGTGCGCTTGGTTTGCCCTTCGTATAACTACTTTACATGGATTGAGATATCTAGTGAATAGTAGATGAATGAACTTGCCCTCTAGATATGTCTGAGCATATCGTATCCGTTACATAACTGTACCGATGCGAGCATGTGGATAGGCATTACCAAAATAAGATTTTAATCCACAACTGCCTTGACAATTTCCATTGAATTCTTTAAACGCCTTGACCCCCATACTACTAAACGATTACCCCCCCTTGAACTCTTTATTATTTTTTTCGTCTTCTCTTATCTCGGAAAGACGAAACCTCGTGCTGGGTATAAAGTTTGATACACAGAGAGTACTAGATATACCCCATAGGCCGATCACATACTTGAGGATTATTCTTTCGTAAGTAAGGACATATCATATAAGATATAATTGGCATGAAAGTTTTGAGGATTGAATGACATGAGTAAAACAAATTAAGGAATATTTTCTTAAGGTATATAGCCTTATGTGATGGATGGGTAAATTATAAGTTGGGTAGCAGTGCATTGTCAACTCGAGAGGAATTTTTTTTAGATTGTGATCGAGTAAGATTAGATTGTGAGAGGTTCAAGACATTTTAATTTTGAGAAATTTAGAAGAATGACTAATATGATGAGGATTAATGAATTGATATTGAGGACCCAATATTTATACCTTAAGTACATGATTTAAATTTTTTGAACAATGAAGGTAGAATCATCAATTTGAATTTGAAGGATAAATATAGAATTTCAGTCTTGAACATTGGTGGACTGCATTTAAATTATTTTTCAAATTGATGATTTAAATTAAGAATTAAAATTTGATGGTTGGACTACCTATTTGAAATATTGAGGATGTGAATGGAATTTAAAAAGTTAAAGAATACAAAAATTTATAAGTGAAAATAAGAATAATATTGGACTCGAATTACTTCTAGAGGAGATTATGATAGTTGGAGATCGTGAGGTAAAATTTGATATGGGTTATTAAAATCTTGAAGATATTATATGGATTCAATTTAAATTTGGATATTGATGATTTGAAAAAGTGAGAAGAGATAACAATAGGTTGAATTTTGATTTGAACAATAATTATCTTAATTTTGAAGTGATCGTGATAGATTTGAATAGATTTTGTTATTTAAATTTTTGGAAGAGATTGCGATTGACGTACCTTATGTACGAATGTGAAGGATTTAACAAATTTTGCCTTATTTTAATTTCGAGGATAAAATTATTTTAAGTTGGGTAGATTGTAAACTCCCTCACCCAAAATAGGTATTTTGTGTATATTTTATATTATTATATTTATTATAGATGTTGAATTTATTTAGAGTATTCTCTTAGTTAATTAGAAAATAATTTTTTTAGTATATTTACTTATATAAATATTTATTTAGAATTATTTTTAGGCTATTTTAGATTATTGTGATTTTTCCATAATTTTTAGTTAATTAAAAACTAGTAACACTAATTTTCTAGGAATTTGAAGAATTTATTTTATGTTCAAACTTAACTAAAAATATCCCAAACTTTTATTTTAGGTTCTAAATAATAAAATATATTTTCTAGAATTTTTTGGGAATTTTTTGATTATTTTTAGCATTTATTTTGAGTTAATTATGAAAAACTGAATTAAAAACTAATTTCTGAAAAAGAAAAACCAAAAAGTAATTAATTTTGCCCAGTCAGCAAACAGGGGGCCCACCTGTCAGCCTCCCGCAGTGAACAGTGCCGGGCCCGCCTGTCAGTGACCGCGGGGTGGAGCCGAGCCGACCTCGAGCCGAGCCGAGTCAGAGTTCGACTCGGACTCAGCTGAGCCGAGCCGCGTCAGTTTCGGACCGTCCGATTTGGGCGGGGCAGCATGGATGGCTGCCACGTGTCAACTCCGAGCCCTGTCCGATTTTCTAGGGTTTTTCTTGAGTCGATTTTTGGAGAATTGCCATCTAGGATTTCTTCATCTTCCAGAAGCCATTGCGCATAGCTACGGACTCCAAACGAGGCCTAATTTTTTGTGTTAGAAATATATTGAGGTTGGATTTCTGATTATATAATTTTTTTTTCGAAATTATGAGTATTAAATTCTGGAAAATTCGTAGAGTACAGTATGTCCAAAAATAGACGTGTTTCGATGTTTTTGCTTTCCTGGAGAACTAGGAATCAGAATCATGAACCGTTTGAAGTTTCGGAAAGCTAATGTCTAGATAATTGTTATATGTTTTCCCAGAATTTAATTCGAAGTATTTATATACTGTTAATTCTGTAGAACTTCTAGGTTAGAATTTAACCATCGGTGCACAATACAAAATTTGTATGTGCCATAATTCCCAAACGAATTTGAATTCGGACGAGCCATAAATTCCAGCATGTTTTTGTCGCTGAAAACTATAGGAAATCATGCATGAAAGTTGAGTTTGTGTCGGTTGACTTTTCGGTCAACAGATCGTCTCGATTTGCGTGCCATGAGTCTCGAGTTGATAAAATTCAATTTTTTTGGACAAAATTTAGGAATTAACATAAAAATCAGAATAATAAGATTAAAATAGGATTTTAGAGTAATTATTCCAGAATTAAATAAATTAAAATAAATTATCTTTTGACGTGATAAATTTGTAATACATAGGCTATTTGGACTGTGACTTGGACTCTGATTCATACCAGCAGCAGGACCCCAGACGAGTACATTCTCTGACAGTGTTCTAGTAGAACGTAGTATTTAGCCACCACGGTTAGTTTACATCAGACCCTGAGTCGGAGAACCCAACGTGCGTTCGTACATTTACATGTACGCAAATATTATTCAGTTTGGTATATACATTTATGTACGTAATTAATATATGTATTCCAATAATTATGTAAATAAATTGATGGTTATATTATTATATAGTTATATGAATATATATGTAAGTAAATGCTAATTGATAATTATGACTAAATATTCAGACTGTATGATCCTAGGACACCGTGGACTATCCCATACTTACCTTGACCATGTTGACCCTAAGAACTTGTGAATTTGTCCGTCTTGCGTACATTAACGTACTGGCATAGACACCTGTCAGTTGACTGACTGATTTCGTATAGTACTTGAAGACACGACACTCGCGTAATTCAACGCGTAATTGACCGTGTTAGATGACTAGTGTTACCCCTAGTATACCCCCTAAGTCCAGTGTAAATGTGATTGTGTATGTGCTAGTGTAAAGACTAATGATTTTATTGTATTATATTTATGTGTACATAGGATATTGGATTTGTTCTGCGCGATTTCTGGAGCAGATTATTGGTACATTGCAACTTCCTTGCCAGGCAAGTATACCTTGCCATTGTACTGTTATTTATATTCCATATGTTGCATGCATCTTTATTTTCTGTCTTAGTTCATATATTTTAATTGTTATATAAAATGTGCGCGACGATGTCGTCGCGATATATTTTTATTTATGTATTTGCATTGACCATGTTTATGAGACAACCCCATTATCATGTAGCATCATTAGGTTCATTGGCCGTGACACAGTTGTTACACGAGTTGTGAGTTTCATGTAGATCACGGACTTGCATGCAGGTTTGGCCTCTTATACGTGTGGGCCGTGCGTTAGGGATAACTGCTGTTAGAAACTTTGCATGCTAGTAGACTTGGCAGTTATTAGAGGTCTATAGACATACCTTATTATAGTACGGTGGTCCCATCCTTGTCCTTGTTTGGTTGCAGGATTGGGCTAGGGTACTAAGAATAGGCTATGAACCAAATGGTGTCATGGATGTGACATACTTAGAGCATGGGATAGGGCGAACAACAAGTACCGCATTTGAGCTCCTTTACACTTTTTCTATTGTGCGGCCGGATTCTCCGCTGGAGATACGGGCGGTGATGACCACTATATATTATATTATTATCAGGCGGGCCTCCGGTATTCGAAAGACGTCGTATATTTTTAGGCCCTTGGATCTCCAATAGAGAACCATGCCAAATCCCAGGTTTTCAGCCAGATAGCTCACTTGTGTGGAAAGTTGTTCTTAACTGCATTCACTTAGACGGATAGGTAACCCATTGGATATTTATTTCAGTACTTTATTGGCATGTGTTTAAGTATCTTGTTATGTCCCTCTGAGGACCTGGTCCCCTGCCAGGTGTATCTGTTCTTGAGTATTTGCAGGAGCGCAGATTTGGATGGTTATATGCTTCGTGGATGCCTTCTCTTCGAGCCGTGATTGTTAGCTGGTATTCTCATATTGTGCTTATTGTGTTGTACTTTTCTATTCGAGTTGGTAGTAGATTTGTTTCCATCCAACTATCATTCTTAGATACTTCTTATTGAGAGCTAGTTTCATAGATGTTGGTTATTTAATCATATTTAATTTTCGTGGATGAGAATTAGATTATACCCTGTGACTTGTGATAGATTTATACCACATGTGAATTTGATATTCATATTATAGCGTACGTATGGATTTGGTTTCCATATATTGGAGTTGCTATATCTATGCGACTGGCATGCTTACGTGTCCTAGTCCTACGTATTTTTGGGACTGGAGTGTGACAGAAATGACTATCCCGATCCGAGACTATGCTGACAAAAACTCTATGTATCCTAATGATCTGCCTCACATACATCTCTGCCAGCTTTTCCGTAGATAAATCCACCTTGAAAGGCAAAAAGTGGGCCGACTTGGTCAACCTATCAACGATGACCCAAATTGCGTCTTTTTCTCCTGGAGATCGTGGAAGTTCGAACACAAAATCCATAGTAATGTGCTCCTACTTCCACTCTGGAATAGGTAATGGCTGAAGTAAACCTCCTGGCCTCTGCCTCTCGGCTTTCACCTACTGGCACACTAAGCATCAGAATACAAACTATGCCACTTCCCTCTTCATGCCATACCACCACACACTCTCGCATATCCCGATACATCTTGTTGGCACCTGGATGCATGGAATACTGAGAGCGATGCGCTTCATGAAATACCTCCTCACGCAGTTCTCCACTAGGCACATACAATCTAACTCCATGTTGCAAAGATCCTTCCTCAGCAATGGTGAACTCATCCTCCAATCCTGCTCTCACCTGAGCTCTGATGCTCCTCAGACATACATCCTCATACTGTGTTGCCTTGATCCTGTCCATCAAATCTGAATGTATCTGCAATCCCCACATCTGTATAGCACAACCAGAAACTATCACCTCAATGCCCAAGCTCTCCAAGTCCTCCAACAAATATCGATCCTACGTCAAGAACATAGCTACCGGATACCTACTCAAAGCATTGGCAACTACATTAACTTTTCCAGGATGATACTACAAAGATATATCAAAATCCTTTATCAGTTCCAACCACCGACGCTGCCTCATGTTCAACTCCTTCTGCGTGAAAACATACTTCAGGCTCTTGTGGTCTGTGAAGATCTCCATATGCTCTCCGTACAAATAATATTTCTACAACTTCAGGGCGAAGATGACTGCTTCCAACTCCAAATTATGGGTAGGATAGTTCTTTTTATGAGGACGCAATTGCCTGGATGCATAGGCAATCACTTTCCTATTCTGTTGAAGAATACAACCCAAATCTTTTCCCGATGCATCACTATAAATAGTGAAACCTCCAGACCCTGATGGCAACGTCAAAATAGGAGCAGACGTCAACCTCCTCTTCATTTTCTCAAAATCAACCTGGCAATCCTTCGTCCAAACAAACTCCACATCCTTCCTGGTGAGTCTGGTCATCGGCTCGGCAATCCTCGAAAAATCTTGCACAAACTTCCTATAGTAGCCTGCCAATCCCAAGAAACTCCTGATCTGATCTGCTACCGAACTCGGGGTCTTCCAAGATTCCACTGCTACGATCTTATTCGAATCTACTGAAATACCATCACCAGTCACAACATGTCCCAAGAACTCTACCTTGTCCAGGAAGAACTCACACTTGGACAACTTCCAATACAGCTTCTCCTTCCTCAGCACATCCAACACAATCCTCAAATGCTTCTCGTGCTCCTCCGATGTCTTTGGCGTGCTGTTGTAGGCACCCAAAAATAAAACCTTTACTCTTGAAATAATATGTAGTAGTGAGAGTAAGGATCGTTCCCACGAAGAGTAATTAGTTGATCTTTATGCTATGTAAAATAGGATGGGGAGAGAGTTTTGGATCAAAGCAAATTAAAAAGAGCTAAAAATAATTAAAGTATTAAAATAATCAAAAGAAAAAAAATGTTGGTCTCAGTCAACATCTACCATTAGAATCTTAAAATTGATCATTGATGCAAACATAAATTATCATACTTTGAATATTCACCGTTGGAAGTATTTCCTATCTCTCTTAGTCTTAGATAATTAGAAACAAGCGATCTAATTAGCTTTAATTACTAAATAATCCAAGACAAGCGTTGAAGATTTAATCTAGTAATTTCTTAAAGAACAAAAAGATCGATGAAGCAAAATAACACAAGCACAAGTGGTTGCATTTAATTTTGTCAAAAGTTTTTCTCCTAAGATCTAATAAACAAAGCAGTTTATTAAATCTTGGTTGCTTCATAAATTAGAAAAATCAAACAATTACGAATTTGATGTCTAATTTAGCAGTAGATCGAAATGGATAATAGACTAGTAGGCCTCCTAGTAATTAAACCAAACAATCATGAAAGTAGGCATATAAAAATATTCAATACTCAAAGCATAAATAAAATATATGAAAATAATTTAGATCTCACAAGTTTATTGATTCCAAGGCTTCTGTTTCCTTCGACCAACAAGACTTTTAGCTCCACACGTTCATGAAAACTTTAATTGAATATTGGAGAAGAGGAAGAAGAGTTGTGTGTTCTTTTTTATTTCCTCCCGATCTCTACCCCTTTTATAGACTCTAAATTAGTTGTTTGAAGATCACAATATCTTCCCACAAATCCTCTAAGAGTTACAACAATCCAAACAATAAAATAAAATCTTTGAACAAGTTGGGAAATGGTTAATTCAGCTCCACTTTTCGTGCACAACATAGTTGACTCAACTTCAAGCCTGATTTGGTCCATGATGCAGCTAGAATCTCAGAAAACTCAAAACAGCAAAATTGTAAATCTATCACTTATATTTCCGAATCAATTTCGATCAGCTCAATTGGACTTTGGATGAGCAAGTTATGACCATTTTTCTACAAGGTGTCAAAACTGGCCAGAATTGATAATTAGCTCCCTTTTGCATTTAGTGACTCCAATTGCATCCTAGATCAAAATATAAAAATAATGAGTACCTTTAGACATCAAATGAGCATAAAGGAGTATACATTAAAGAATAAAAATATGATATTTTATGTTCTCATCAGTCTTCGAGTATATGAGTATATCGTCGATGAACACCACCACGAACTTGTCAAGGTACTGATGGAACACCTTGTTCATCAAGTTCATAAATACCGCCGGTATATTAGTCAACCCAAACAGCATCACCATAAACTCGTACTGTCCATACCGAGTTCTAAAAGCAGTCTTTGGTATGTCCACCGACTTTACCTTCACCTGTGGTAGCCTGATCTCAAATCTATCTTAGAAAACACCTAGACACCACTCAACTAATCGAACAGATCATTAATCCATGGCAAATGGTACTTATTCTTGATAGTGAGATTATTCAAAGTCCTGTAATCAATGCACATGCGCACCGATCCATCCTTCTTCGGTACAAATAATACCGAGACTTCCCACAGTGAAGAACTCGATCTGATAAATCCCTTATCCTGCAATTCGTCCACTTGCTTCTTCAGCTCGACCAGCTCGCTATTGTTTACTCTATAGACATGTTGCAAAATCGATTCTGCACCTGGCACCAAGTCTATAGAGTATTCAACATCTCGATCTGACGGCAACCCTGACAATTCCTCAGGAAACACATCCAAGAACTCTGCTATCAACTGATGCGGCAACTCCTTGTCTTCCACCATAGCTCCACAAATAATGCCTTCTCCTTGCTCTGCAGCTCCTCTAGCAAACTCGAACTCTGGCTCTCCTGGCAGACCAAACAAAACTCTACCTCCTCTACAGTCTATACTAGCACGGTGCCTACTCAACCAATCCATCCTGAGTACAATATCGTAGCTCGGAGGTGGCCTTACAAGTAGACACGCACTCAACTCCCGACCTCCTAGAGTAACTCTCCGATCCTTGCAAATATCATTAACCATGATAATGCCTCCCCTGGTCATGATTTTGCAAGTCCTAAGCAAAGACTCAGCTACTAAACCATGCTTCAGAGCAAAAGAAACAGATACAAAACTATGGGAAGCACCACTATCAAACAAAGCTAAAGCTGGAATATAATCAAGAAGAATAGAACCTGCGATGACATCTCCGGTGGGTTCATCCTCCTTGACGGTCATAGCAAACGCTCGTCCCTGACGTGCACCTCCCTGCTGTTAATGCTGGGTATAATGCTACTGCTGTGTCGGAAGCGGTCCCCTCGGCTATACTTCAGGTGGTCTCGTCTGTGCCCTCGGAGCTGAATATGCTCCCTGAACTGCATGACAAGGACACTCTCTCGACTGATGCCCTTCAGTACCACAATACAAACAAACTCCCAACCTCTTCCTGTAAACTTTCCAGATGTGGCCGGGCTTCTTGCAAAAATGGCAGAAAGATTGCTGTAACTGTCTCTGCTGCTGTGGTGCCTGGTGAAACGGCGCCCTAGTTGGATTCTGGTGCTGTTGAGGCTACTGGAAAGGCCTGGACTGGAAATGAGGACGTTTTGCAGATACTGTACTGCTGTTGGCCCTCAGAAAAGAATCACGGTCTCTCTTGGGCTTCAAACCCAACTCCCGCTCAACCTGACGTGCCTCCGCAAGTATCTTCTTGTATGTCTAATAAAAAGATGGAATAAGGATCTTTCCTTCCCACTTTAGACCCTCACGGAAACGAATAGCCTGAACCTCCGGCTCTCTCACCAAATACTCTGTAAATTGGCTCAACCTGCCGAACTCAGCAGCGTACTCCTCTACAGACATGCTCCCCTGAATGAGACTCTCAAACTGTCTCCCCAAGTCTAGCCTGTCTGCCTGAGCAAAAAACTTCTTCTTGAAGAGGTCCTTGAATACCTCCCAAGACTGTCCCGTCTCAACCAGAATCGGCTCATTCCTGAACCAAGTACGAGCGACGTCGAACAGTTGAAGTCCTACCGCCTCAACCTTCAGATCCTCAGAAAGACGGGACACCCTCATAAGACGCTCAATGTCCTTGAGCCAATCATCAGCATAGACGATGCCCTCAGTCCCCTTGAAGACCTTAGGCTCCAGTTTTTTGAAGTCTTGAATGTTGCCTGGCCGAAGCTGAGCAACCTGAAGGACATCCTGCTGGTGGACCAGAACTCCTCTCTCGACTACTGCACGAGCAAGCTGATGAGCACTCTCGATGACCTACCGTAGAACGTCGGTCTGCCTCTGATGTGCCTCTGACTGAGCCCTCTGTGCCTTGAGCATCTCATAAAACAGTGTAAGCATCTGTGTCGCCTCTGCTGGCACAGGAGGTGGAGGTGGAAGCCCCTCAGATACAGCTGGCACAATCCTCTGAGTAGGTGGTGGACCTCCGAAAGCAGCTGACACTCCAATCACCGGTGAAGTGACTGGTGCAGGCTCTCGGGACGTCACTGACCTCTCAGAAACTGCTCTCCCCTGCTGCGATCTAGTCTTAGGCGGCATCCTGAGACAAAGCAAAAGAAAGAATTAATATGGCACATGATGTAAGACACTCAAGGAAAGGACAGATTAAGAGATCAAGTATCAATATCAAAGGAGAATAGTTGAATGAATTAAAAGAATTTTCCTAGATATGATTGAGTATTCTCAGCCTATAGCTTATATCCTATATCCTAAAACAGGCTCGCAGTAGTACAACTAAGTCGTCTCACTATCGCGACATCGTATAACTTGTGAAGCCATGACCTGCATGGGCCACCACTAAAAATGTGTCACGACCCGCACCCGATGTAGGGATGCAAGTCGGGAACAACGTCCAGCTTACGCCACAGAATCGGTGGTAGAACGCTGTATGGGTAATCTATCTATCAATATAATGAACCACCAACAATGACAATATACTCAATCACAGATCTAAGATAGAAATGAGCATGAATATGATATGGAATAGAATAATCACATACAACTCATGAGTCTAAAATAATAATATCAATGAGTCAAAAAGAAACTAACAAATAAGCTGGAGACAAATCCAGTACAAAAGAATACTAAGAAGCTACTAATCCCGGGTCATCTGTCTCAGTTGGGATAAGTCCCTCCTGAGCCAGGGTTTCTGACTCTAAACCCACAACATCCTGAGGTCCATAATGTGTAGGATACCAGTCCTCAGTGTCATCTGGAAAAAATATATCCAGTCATGAAAGGAGTATAGTACATCTCTAACATCAGATCTAATCAATGATAAAAACTATGTAACAGTAAATAGATGTGAATATACAAGATGTAACAATAAATACAAGAGATACACAATAAGAAAATACTGGAATAAATACAATAATGAACAATATGTTAATGAACAAGAATACTAATGACTAAGTGAGTGAGCACTAGATTTAACATGTGATCGGCTTGGGAACTTGCACTAGAATAATGGCCTGGTTAGTCATACGTGCGGTGTATGACCAACACTCACAGAAAAACAATACTTGCACAGGAAGGTATGATCACATATCTACACTAATACTCCCCAACCCCGACTGGTATAATAGATCCAACCATGGTACGCTATGGCACGAGATTCCCCAAGAAGATAGCTAGTCTTCCCGGGAATCAGTGTTTGTATATGTACAAGATAAACAATGAAACAATACTTGCACAAGATATACCATATACCAAGGAATAACATCTCATGATAAGATCTGGATATACCAATCCGTGTAACCATCGTGTCAAGAAAATATGGATATCTACACTAAATACAATGAACATAAAGGATATCATAAATGAAAAACTATCAGAGAATGTACTCGCTTGAAGTCCAATGAATAGTCCCACAGATATCTGATACGGTGCCTCGGAGACCTAGATATGGAATACAACATCAATACAAGGTTTTGGAAAAAAATAAGTCAAACTAGCCAACTTCTAGGTCAACAAGTAAACTCTTAGTCAAAAGTCATACTAAGTCAACTCTAAGGTCAACTATGGTCAAACTATGGTCAACTACCTATTTCTAGGTTGCAAAAGTCTAACACAAAGATATTGGGTTCAAATACTAAAGTCTAGGTCATAAAACTACAACTTAGGATACTAGGATACCGCATCTCCGGATACGTAAAACAAAGGATATAAAATATCACACACACACACACACACACAATTATCAAACAATATCACCTATATAAAATCTTAATACATTAAATGGATATCTTGGTTTCGAACCAACTTGGTATCACAACACTAAACCCCAATCTTGATACCCAAACCCAATACCTTGGGTATCCCCAATTACCTTGGTACTTACCTTGGTATCTCAAGGTAATACCCCAAACTTACTCATGCTAACTACCCTTATTACTAATATATGCTACACTAAATATTATACATATAGTATATTAAAATATAACTAGCAATTAGGAATATATTTACTTATATAATAACTACCATATATATATATATATATATATATATATATATATATATATATATATATATATATATATATATATAAAATACTATTAAAACTGCCAAACTGTCACTAAAGCCAGTGCCTGCTGTCACTAAAGCCACTGATACCGCTGATACTCTGCTGTGTTAGCGACAGTTCTCTGCTGCCATCACTAACTATTGTCGCTGCTATGCTGTTTGCTTCTGTTGCTGCTGTTGTGACGCTTGCTGTTGTCGCCATAGCGGCTGTTGTTGTTGTTATTTCTGCTGCTGTTGCATTCAGCGGCGCTTGCTGTCGCTGTTGCTCTTGCTGCTGCTGCTGTGCTGTTGATATTGCTGCTGCTGTTGTGACGCTCCTGCTGTCGCCAAAACTCCTGTCCTCTAATACAATACTTATACATATACATATACATATACACACACACACACACACACACACACACACACACATACACACACACACACACATATATATATATATATATATATAAAATATATTAACACACATAAAATATGTATATATATAATACACTATATATAATACCACTAAGTATGTAAACACATATAATCTTCCACAACATATGTACATAATAATACATAGTAACATAATATACACATATATGGTATCATATATATATATATATATATATATATATATATATATATATATATATATATATATATAACTTCACATATACGTACACGTACACATAATCATACATAATATATATAACATACGTATATACATATAAATATAATAACATATAAATATCTATTTAACATATATATCTATATATATACTACAATAGATAAATATGCTTACATGTAGAAGAATAGTTACATACAATATACACACATATAGTATATACATAGATACATAGATCTAAGACACAATATTATATATATATATATATATATATATATATATATATATATATATATATATATAAAATTACACTTCTCCAAGAATAAGAACACAAAAGAGTTGGATCTACAATTAAATTGCACACACATGGAACGTATCACCCCGTATCCCACTAGATCTAGGATACGAATGCGACACGAGTCCACCACACATCCAAACATACCCCGAAGGACACGAACAAGTCATATATATTATTTATGAATAATACAAAGAGTCAAATACAATTCTACGTGTCCGTGTCAAAATATGACATGCTCAAAGTCCCATGTCGGAGAAAAAATCCCTAAATCAATACGTATCACCAAATTGTTGGGATACGACCTACACGTACCCAATTGTGGACATGACACTAGTCCCAAACATACAAGCATATGCCAAATTGATCTATATGACCAATTGACACGCACAACAAATGTCAATATCGGAATTCCCCCAAAATTGACACAAAAAATATCATAACTTTCACAATAGGCCTCCTATAAACACAAAACCAAAACCTATGGGTAGTCTATGCATATGGGTTGATTTCTCATGGTTAAATCTCATATTTAGAATCTAATTTAATGGAAAAAACTAAATTGTACCTATTGGGAGATGGATTCCCAATAAAACCTCCAAATGTGATAAAATTTGCCTCCAACTTGTAGATCCTTGCTCCTCTTTGTAGATCCTTACTTTCTCCTTCTAGATCCTTGCTCCACTAGCCTCCAATGGTGATTTAGAAATAAATTGGGATAAAATTTGGTAGGAAAATGAAGTGGGAATGAACAAATTTGGTTGAGAGAAATTCTAAATCTAGTTTTGAAATAAAAAGAGGAGAGAGAAATTAATTCCCCCCTTTTTAATAGGCCGACCCCCTCTACCCCTTCCTCAAGATACCATGTAATGTCTATTATATCCCTTGGGGCCTCTCATTAAGATATAATTAAGGAGGGAGGCTTCTAGTCTAATGGTTTAATTAATTTTAATCTATCCCCTAATCAATGGGCTTTCTAATTGGGCTCAAATCTAACAATTAATACATGTTGGTCCATGAGTCTAAACTAAACTAGTTAGGTCCACTAACACAAGTCCAAAATAAATAACTAACACCTAACAATAATTAAATAATACCACAAATAATTATTATCATGCACAATATTTAATTAATTATGAAATTACTAAAATATTCTTTCCTATAAAATATGGTAGTGACACTAAAAGATGTCAAGATAAAAGGGAATAGACTTGGATTACTTTATGCTTGTCAATCAACTTGTGAACGGTTACCTTGTTGCATGCTAGTTCATTTTGATTGTTCTTTCATCATGTTTCAATTCTAGTTAGAATATATATACTTCTTCTATTATTGTGCTATGTATAGAACATACTGTCATGACCCGCAATAGCTTTTCGGATACGAGTATGTGGCCAAGCCCAGCCTACGCCGCAACATCGACGGTAGTACGATATCTATGATAACAATGATCCATCAATCCAAATAGATAATATTTAATCACAAATTCAAATCTATTGTTCATTCACAATATTTACATAGTTTTACAAGATTCTTAATTTATAATTAAATTATAACTCGGGAACAAACCTGCTAAACATCAAATCCAAAGAAGTTGCTAAACTATCTAAATTCTAATATTGTCCTCCAAAAGTATCTCGATCTCCAACAAAATCCAATAAGCAAGATAGCAAGTCACATAAAAGTGTTTACCCAGTCAGGATGGAATGAGTACAACCCAATACCAGTTCCAGTTAATTGACGTACTATGAACAGTAAATAGTTATAAAATACTTGATGAGCATATAATAATAGAATATAGTACATCATAGTGGAACAGTTAAATAAAGAAATAATGAAAGACAAGAAAGAAGAACAGAGAAGCATGTAAAGACAGACAAATATGTGAACTAGAAAACCTGTCATACAAGTGTACAATCAGCAAGTATAGATTAATCCAGAATGAATGTATCAACTAGTTTTTTGAAATACCAAGTTGACAAGTGAACGACTAGGAGGTAATATCCGACAAACCACACGTGTCGCGTATGGCTGCTATTATTCCAGTAAGACCATGTGATGTAAAGGGTATGTTCATGCGCCTCCTACGTATTTCTCCGCCCGACTAGTACTCATGGATCCAAGTCTAGACACGAAAAATGTCAATATTCCAGAAGATGTCAACAGGCCAAAAAATACATTAGTCCAGTAATTTATTAGTCCAGGAAAAAGTCAATAGGCCTGAAAATACGTATCTAACGAAAATGAATCCATACAATACCAATCTGTGTATCCATCTTGTTAGGAATCAGGTAAATTACTATTATAAACATGCATTATAAAAAATATCAAATAATAGAAACTATCAGAGAATGTACTCGCCTGTGGTCCTTAGCTGGAACGAGTCGGAATCCAAGTCAAAGTCCAAATAGCCTATGTATTACGAATTTACCATATCAAAAGATATTTTATTTTATTTATTTAATTCTAGAATAATTACTCTAAAATCCTATTTTAATTTTATTATTCTAATTTTTAGGTTAATTCCTTAATTTTATCCAATGGAACCAAAATTTATCAACTCGAGACTCATGGCACACAAATCGAGGTGATCAGTTGACCAAAAGTCAACCGATACAAACTCGATCATGCATAATTTCCTGTATATTTCAGCATCACAAATATTCTAAAATTTATGGCTCATCCGAATTCAAATTCGTTTGGAAATTATTGCACATACAAAATCATATTGTACAACGGTGGTTAATTGCTAACCTAGAAGTTCTACAGAATTAACAGCACATAAATATTTCGAATTAAATTTTGGGAAAAACATATGTCAATGATCTCGATATTATATTTTTGAAACTTTAAACGGTTCATGATTCTGATTTCTAGTTCTCCCAAAATGGCAAAAACACCTAGACGCGTCTATGTTTTGACATACTGTTCTACGAATTTTCTTGAATTTAATATTCAGAATTTAGTGAAATAAATTATATATTAAGAAAACTAACCTCAATATGGTTCCAACGCAAGAAACTAGGCTACGTTTGAAGTCCGAAGCTATGAGTAATGACTTCTGGAAATGAAGGAAACCCTAGATGATAATTCCTCAAAATCTGCTAAAAAAAACCCCAAAAATTATAACCTGAATACTATATATATAGAGGAGAGAGAATGAACCACGGCTAAAAGGGGACACATGGCATCCATCTAGGCACTCTCGCCCATATTGGACGGCCAGTGTTCAGCCCGACTTGGCTTGACTGAGTCCGAGTCGAATTCGGGCTCGGCTCGGCTCGGACCAATTGCACCCGCACCCACGCCCGTGTTCGCTGACAGGCGGGCTCCACCCTATTTGCTGCGGGAGGCTGACAGGCGGGCCCCTGTTGGCTGACTGGACAGGGTAATTTCTTTTATGGTTTTTTTCCAGAAAATAGTTTTTAATTCAGTTTTTCATAATTAACTCTAAAGAAATGCTAAATATAATCAAAATATTTCCAGAAAATTTTTGAAAATATATTTGATTATTTACACCCTAAAATAAAAGTTTGGGACAATTTTAATTATGTTTAACCCTAAAATAAATTCTTGAAAGTCCTAGAAAATTAGTGTTACTAGTTTTTAATTAACCAAAAATTATGGAAAAATTCTAATAGCCCCAAATTAACCTAATAACAACATTTAAGCTAAAATTTTAGGATACAGAGGTTACACACACCTTACTATACAATAAACTAAATAGGAAGACTATGCAAAATAGATCATGCCCTATTACTTGTCTCGTGCTTGTGTTGCCTTAAACTGCATCGTTTGATAACTTAGTATTCGACGTTATTTGGTCACGGACAACTTGTGTACAAGGTTTCTGGTTCATGCGGACGGTCACCGAGGCACTGGAACCTATTCGATCAAGATGGAATATTTTGAATAGTCTTTGTTAGAGGATAAATGGCATATAGCGGGGTTCGCCACCTGCGTTGCATACCATTTTTGTTTCGTGATTATAACTCGTCCATTTTGGCATCATGCCAGTGACCCCCTCGTATATTTAAACTGTTCAAGCTAACTATGTCTTCGTGGCAGGAAAGGTCATGGTAAGTATTGTGTAGATGATTCAGACGAATATATAAAAGTCACCGAACGGTGGCATATTTATTTCAGTAAATTTCTATATCTATTGCTTGCTTCTAAAATAAACTAAGGCAAGATAGAAAGACCACATAATAACTTGCATGCTTTACATAAAAAATATATTGATTAGTATAGTTGGGTTAGCTCGCCTTCACCAGTGCATTTTGATGTACTGACCCTCGTTGCAATAGGTTTTCTGTGCCAAGGAGATCCTGAAAGAAGCTAGAGCGATTCCCAATCCAGTCCACAAATTGGCACATCCTGTTCGTGTCATCTAAGCGTGTTTTGAAGTTCCAGGAGCTCGTGCACATACCTTATGCAGCTCCATAGAAAGGCAATAGCTTCGCACGAAGGTGTCTATGGCTTTTGAAGTTTTAGTAAAATGATGTAATATACCGGACGACTATCTAATTTTGCGTCCACTTTTGTAAGCCTGTGCGACAACCTTTTGTACTTGTTCAAGAGTTTGTAAAAGATGTTCATTATCAATAAAGAAAACATTTCCATGTTTCAATATTGTGTTCAATTATCTGCATACTCCGAATATGTGCTTGTTATATAAAAATACCTTGGCCTTGTGCGTTGCGCAACCTAGGCACGTACGGTATCACGTCTGGGTGACGACTATCGATTCTACATAACCGGGACATAATATATTGGTATCAGAGCACAGCTTTAAGTTTCTTTGACCCTCGTGTCGAAAAAGTTCCTTTAATGTTCTATTCCCTATGCGAACTCTTGAACTCGTTTGGCCAAAATAATATGCGTTCCATACAGTGAGTCCATAATACATTATGAGCCTAATGCAAGTTACTTTATTTTGAAGGAATTACTCAAGCGCAAGCATCAGCGCTAGCACAAGGAGAGGAACAATCCCAGGAAAGTAGTTTCGACACCTAGGGAAGTTCTGGAAGCCAGTGAGCTATGCCCCCTGTCGACTCGATTGAGCGAATGATGCGGATGCTTGAAGCAAGCCAACAGAGGGATGAGCCTCACTATGAGCAAGCCGAGAAGCGGGCTGAGGATCATCTGAGCAAGTTCGAAAGCAATCTTGAAGCTCGATTTATAATCTAACAGAAGCTGGTAGATGCCCTACAACAGATCGTTCAGACCTTAGCGTCTAACCATTCTGCAACGACAGCAGCGGCTCCGGTGGAGCGACCCACGCCCGAAGTTGATATGCCTCAAACTCCAAAGAAGAAGGATGTGACTACCTTCGACTTTGTCAACTTCAAAAAGGTCTGCAACACGTTTTTTCGGGCGACTGAAGATCCGGTCGTGGCTCTAGATTAGCTGGCAGAGCTTGAGGACCACTTCAAATTGCTAGATGTACTTGAGGAAAAGCGATTTTCGTGTTCCCAACTATAGCTCTGCGTGAACTCGCACGATTGGTGGGACGTGCATCAAAGATCTCTCTTCGTAGACGAAGAAGATGAGACGATCGCGTGGGCTACCTTCCGTAGCGCATTTGAAGAGGATTTTATACCCCTTCCCGTACGTCGACAGAAGAAAAATGAGTTTGTGCAGCTTTGGCAAGACAAATGACAATGAAGCAATACTCTACTGAATTCAATCGGCTCATCAAATTTGCTAGCTCCTACCTATCTGATGTGGCGAGTCGTGCAAAATGATTTAAAGGCGGCCTGCGACCTACCATACATGCGCACGTGGTCGTTCTCCATTATTTGATTATATAAAAAGTTCTCAATCATGCCCTTTCCCTTAAACCGTCGTATCCTTCAGTTGCTGCTAGAGCTGTGCATACTTTCAATCACAGGCGCCCGAGCAACGCGGGAGGAAACACCGCTTCAAATCGTCCAAATAATGGTGATCATCCGAGAGAAAATCCAGGGTAACCATGTTTCTTCTGTAAGAAGCC